>NIVC01002381.1:0-126152 GCA_002269645.1 Macrostomum lignano
CTTCTCAGATGGGATTCTCAGGAAGATCTCACTTCTTAGATGGGATTCTTAGGGGAGATCTCACTTCTTAGATGGAGTCTAGGGTAGATCTCACTTCTTAGATGGGATTCTTAGGGGAGATCTCACTTCTTAGATGGGAATATTAGGGTAGATCTCACTTCTTAGATAGAAATCTTAGGAGAGATCTCACTTCTTAGATGGATTCTTAGGGGAGATCTCACTTCTTAGATGCGGATCATTGTTGGTGCCATCGCTCACCCGCCTGGCCAGGCTCGGAGCTGTGGCTGAACCTGGACTTCGACCTCCTTGACCTGGCCAACCTGGCCGTGTCTGCCTGCGTGGGCCTGTGGTACCTGCACCCGCCACTGGCTGGCTAACAACGCCTTCGGCTTGGCCTTCGCCATCAACGCCATCGAGCTGCTGCACCTCAACAAGGTGGCCACCGGGGCCATCCTGCTCAGCGGCCTGTTCATCTACGACGTCTTCTGGGTGTTCGGCCACCAACGTGATGGTGACGGTGGCCAAGAGCTTCGAGGCCCCATCAAGCTGGTGTTCCCGCAGGACCTGCTGGAGAAGGGCCTGGCGGCCGACAAGTTCGCCATGCTCGGCCTCGGCGACATCGTCATCCCCGGCATCTTCGTGGCCCTCCTGCTGCGCTACGACGCCGCCAGGGGCCGCTCCGGCCGCCCGTACTTCTGCTGCTGCCTGGCCGCCTACTGCGCCGGCCTGCTGGCCACGATCGTTGTGATGCACGTGTTCAAGCACGCCCAGCCAGCGCTGCTGTACCTGGTGCCCTGCTGCCTGGGCGCCCCGCTGCTGCTGGCCCTGGCCAGGGGCGAACTGGGCTGCCTGCTGCGCTACGAGGACACGGACGGGGCCGCCGATAGCCGCACGGGCGCCAAGAAGACCGACTGAGCGGCTGCTGGGGATCTCTTCTGCTTTCTGTTTGACCTGTTTTAGTCTGTCTAGATCTGTCTGTGTGTCTGTCTGTCTGTGTGTCTGTCTGTCTGTCTGTCTGTCTGCCTGTCTGCCTGTCCTGTCTAGATCTGTCTGTCTGTCTGTCTGTCTGTCTGTGTGTCTGTCTGTGTGTCTGTCTGTCTGTCTGTCTGTCTGTCTGTCTGTGTGTCTGTCTGTCTGTGTGTCTGTTTGTCTGTCTGTCTGCCTGTCTGTCTGTCTGTCTGTCTGTCTGTCTGTCTGTCTGTCTGTCTGTCTGTCTGTCTGTCTGTCTGTCTGTCTGTCTGTCTGTCTGTCTGTCCGTCTGTCCGTCTGTCTGTCTGTCTGTCTGTCTGTCCGTCTGTCTGTCTGTCTGTCTGTCTGCCCGTCTGTCTGTCTGTCTGTCCGTCTGTCTGTCTGTCTGTCCGTCTGTCTGTCTGTCTGTCTGTCCGTCTGTCTGTCTGTCTGTCCGTCTGTCTGTCTGTCTGTCCGTCTGTCTGTCTGTCTGTCTGTCTGTCTGTCTGTCTGTCTGCCTGCCTTTGTATCTGTCTGTCTGTTTTAGTGTTTGTCCTTGTCTGTCCGTTAACTCTTATATTATGCAATCCGATAGTCTACCTGTACCTGTCTACGAATACTCCCAGATCCCAGGTCCCATCAGCCCGGTCCTGCAATCCATGATTTAATCTCGCTTTTTAAAGCAATTAGTTGTTGACAAATCGTTATGTGTGTTTATTTTATTCGATTTATTCCTGGCCCCGTCTCTGCTGCTGTGCCTCCCGCATCAGCGGAATTCAACTGATGGAAGCAGATTGTTATTGTTGGTTTTTCCCGTGTTGCAGTCTAATCAATGTTTTTCTCTCCAATGCTTGTCGGCGTTCAAAGCTTAACTCTCAAATTCGTGTGGTATTTTCAGTTAATTGTCAGCTTCACGAGTCGTCCTTTGTCTTCGCGTCCTCCTAGCAACTATAAGCGGTTTAAAAATCAAAGAATTTTTCTTAGTATTTCTGCTTCTTTTGCTTTGAGAATGGCAAATAGGATTTTAATATTTTCTGCTTACTACTGCAATTTCAAGCGATAGTAGTATGATAAGCGCATAGTCTTAAATATTCGTTGTTACAATAATTTAATATTCGTCTGAACGAAACGTTTTGCCGCTTCATTCGAGTCAGTTTGTCTTTGTTGTGCTCGCATTGTGTCCTTCCTGTCTCCTTCCTGCTCCTTTGGTCTCTCCTGGTCTGAGCCACAGATACTAGAATGACTAGATAAGCCACTCAGGCATATACTCAACAAAACAGCTTTCTACTTTCAGTTCAGTAGCAATGAAGAATGCGTAAGCTATTTTATAAGAATAAAGGCAGCTGAGATGACTTTGATAAGTTTTTAAGCCAAGTTTGCAGATGTAAACAACTTGCTAATTGGTTCAGCCATAATGTACATTAGCCACTGCAATGTACAAGGCAGTTTTAGGCTGAAACAACCGAGGACGGCAATAAAAATTGGGCGGCGGGCGGGGTAGAGGTTTGCGTGGAGTTTGGGGGTTTAAGCTTAAGATGTGAGAACCAATAAATGAGCCGTCTTTAAAAATAAATTAAAATGCTTCAGTTTAACTTACTACTGAACTGAAAGTAGCTTGCACGCAAATGTGCCGATTGGCTCATATATTTATTCTTGTATCTGTGTTCTGAGCTGGTTTCAGCTGCAAGGCATTGCCAATTAGGTATACAAAATGCTAGGCATTTATATTTAAATCTATTGGAAATTCAGAAATATATAGGTCATGATGCTACTCTTGAAGAGCTGCCCAGCAATCATTATTCCCTTCTCTGTTTCTGATCTCTCGGCCTCCCTTTATTCTCTTAAATGTTGCTTCTTGTTGCTTTCTGTGTTGCTGTGTTGTTAAAGCAGCTTGTTAATTGGGTGTGAAACAAAAAAAAAATCGCAAGCTTTAAAATGTCACTTGACAACCGTTGGTTGGTTTGGAATTGCAGATGCAGATTCGAAATTTCCAACTCTTAATGGTTATTTATTTGGTCACAGTCGTGTCTGACTTCTGTCCTTACTGCTCTCTCATTGGCTGAGCTGACCTGCATTGGGCCTGCCCCCAGGAGGGTGTGTCCGTCTAAACTTTGACCTCTCCCCTTACTGCTCTCCCATTGGCTGAGATAGATTGGGCCTGCCCCCAAGCTGAGTTTCGTCTTATCTAAAGTTTGATCTCTCTCCCCAACTGCTCTCCCATTGGCTGAGCTCGATTGGGCCTGTAGACTGACTTTCGTCCGTCTTGCGTTCACTTGTATACACCGAGTTAGTTAAATGCCTGTTGTTCATTCTTAACCCCATATGCACCTGAGGCCGCAAACCCTGAGGAAGGAAAGGAAATTTTTGCATCCCGTATTTAATTT
The DNA here is from genome assembly GCA_002269645.1 of Macrostomum lignano. NCBI lineage: Eukaryota > Metazoa > Platyhelminthes > Macrostomidae > Macrostomum > Macrostomum lignano. The sequence goes on from NIVC01002381.1 coordinate 3,333, forward strand.
AAGTAACACTGCGCAGACAAACTACTGAAAAAAGAGTAGACACTCTGCTTTTTACAACTTAATTGCAACTGGCATATTTAGTTATTCTAGAATCTGCGGTTCTATCTGTTCAATTTGTCTTAACAGATCGATTCAGCTGTCCATACTATAGGAAAAATTTTGCTTCTCATTCAACGAAGTTCTTGCAGTAATTTATGTCTAAAGAAGAACTTTAAAAAGTTCATTTTAATGCATGATTGCCCTTTTCACTGTTTTATCCTAATTGCTTGTCCGCGCGCTGCTGCAGATGTGCCGTCACAGATAAAGGTCTTAAAAAGAACGCAGATTAACATATCTTATCTGCAGATCTGCTCCTGCAGATCTTATCTGCAGATCTGCTCCAGCAGATTAACATACACTCCAACAGCGCGACTGCAAAGCAGTTGCAAATTTCGTGTTTTAGCTACTAATTAGCTGCCGAGGCAAAGTTTTCATATACTCACGCTTTTTAGAATGCAGCTCAGATAAGCCGATTCGATTATTCAGAAATTTGAGCACCTCGAAGGCCTGTCTTGGGCCTGTAGAACTTTAATGCTATAATCTCTAGAGAGCTGTTGTTGAGCATCTGTGAGTTGAGGCGGGCTAGCCATGTACAGTAGTACATGCCTACGTCACGTCAGATTTCAGAAGCGTGCGTTATGGTGCTGTGCCGATTTAACAAATGCCCACCTTAAATCTGATATTAGCATCTTCCCTTAAATCATCTATTTCTCCCTGCATCTTTTGTTCCCCCATCATCTGTCTCCCTGCACCATCTCTGTATCCCTGCATCACGTCCGTCTCCCTGCATCATCTCTGTCACCCTGCATCATGTCTCTATCTGAGTCATGATCTCTCTCAGCTATCATTTTCTCCCTGCATCATTAGGGACAAAAATCGCCCCTACCAGCAGATGTGCAGCCACAGAAACTGCCTTGATGAAGTCTAGCAGCCCAGCCTCTTTGTCCGGTAGAATCTGATTGGCTGGCGCCATCGCGTGGATACATAAAAAGGAGAGTTACTCAAGCAATGGGCTGGCAATGGAAATTGTCTCCAATATTTCAACCTGTGTGAGATCCGTTTGCATTATTTCTGTTTCTAAGGCTGACTTCTCGCTTTCTGAGCCAGCGCTAATTAACAGTACAAAGAGACCTTCGCGGTAAGTTTGTGATATTTTTTAATTTTGTAGCGCCTCCCACTCCTTGCTCAGTTTGGGACTTCATATTTTCAATTAGATTTGTTTATACCATTGAGGCCATACTATGCACGTAACCACCAGCCTTTTATCGTCACTCCGAGTCCACATTATTGTCACCCCAAGGCTATCATTGTCACTCCAAGCCAAGCCCCACATTGTCACTCTAAGCCTCACATTGCCACTCCAAGCCTCACATTATCACTCCAAGTCTTACAATGTCACTCCAAGTCTCACATTGTCACTCCAGGCCTCACATTGTCACTCCAAGTCTCACATTGTCACTCGAAGCTTCAAATTGTCTCTCCAAGCCTCACTTTGTCATAGCCCCATATTGTCGCTCCAAGCCCCACATTGTCACTCTAAGTCCACATGGTCACTCCAAGCCTCACAAGTTGTCACTCCAAGCCTCGCATCGTCACTGCAAGCCTCAAATTGTCACTCCAAGCCTCACAAGTTGTCACTTCAAGCCTCGCACTGTCACTCCAAGCCTCACATTGTCACTCCAAGCCTCACATTGTCACTCCAAGCATCACATCGTCACTCCAAGTCTCAAATTGTCACTCCAAGCCTGACACTTTCACTCCAAGTCCCACATTGTCGCTCCAAGCCTCGCGTTGTCACTCTGAGGCTTACGTCGTCAATCAGTTGGGACTCTAAATCGTTCTAAATAGATCTAAACAACAGGGAACCTGGCATGGAAGCCGCCGAAAACGACACCGGCAGCGTAGACGCCGGTGTCGACTTGAACCTGCTAAACTCCCCAGCCTGGCGGGCCGCCGGCCTCGCCTTCCTGCTCGCCGCCTGCTGGCTGGGCCTGGCCGGCAACGCGCTGGTTCTGGTGCTGATGGCCGCCAACAAGGAGCTGCAGAACGGCATCAACGCCTGCGTGGCCAACATCGCCGCTTGCGACCTGCTGGTCTGCTGCCTCCTCCTGCCGTTGGCCATCGCGCAGCGGGCGGCCGGCGCTCGTCTAGTCGACGAAACCGTCTGCATGGTGAGCGGCTGCGCTCTCTTCGTGTGCACCGGCGTCGCCAATTCCAGCTTTGCTCTGATCGGCTTCAACAGATTCGTGTTCCTGCTGTATCCCGCCGCCTACCGCAGGTTCGCACCGCGCGCTCGGGAACCGGGGCTTTGCGGAGCGGGGAGTGAGGTGGCGGTTTTCAAGGACGGGGAGTGAGGTGGCGGTTATCAGAGACGGGGAGTGAGGTGGGGTTATCAGAGACGGGGAGTGAGGTGGCGGTTATCAGAGACGGGGAGTGAGGTGGGGGTTATCAGAGGCGGGGAGTGAGGTGGGGTTATCAGAGGCGGGGAGTGAGGTGGGGTTTATTAGAGCCAAGGAATGGGGTGGGGCTATCAGGGGCGAATATAAGAAGCAGCTAGGGAATAAGGTGGGTGGGGTTTGTGTACACGCAAGCCGCCAAGCACGAAAAGCCACCCAATCATTCTCTCCACCCTCCCAGATGCCTGGTGGGCCCACGCCAGGTGGCTGTCCGCCTGGTCGCAAACTGGGCGGTGTGGCTGGTCCTGAGCGGTGTGGTGTTCGACAGGCGAGCTTTCCACTACGTGCCGGACAGCTTCCTGTGCTTCTTTAGCGACGCGGATGCGGACCTGGCCACCACGGTGCTGGTGCTCATGGCCATGGTGACGGTGCCCTCTGCGGTGGCCGGCTTCTGCTACTGCCGCATCCTGCTCCACGTGCTGGCCTCCCGGCGTCGAGTCCGGGACCTTCAGAACTGCGGCAGCCAGTCGGGCGAACAGACCCGCCTAGTTCGCTCTCTGGCGGTGGTGATGCTGAACTACCTCATCTTCAACGCGCTGTGGCTGCCGTACTCCTGCTACGCCATGTTCGGCCGCCTGTTGCGGCTGGCCTCAGACGCCGAGCACAATGCCCTGGTGTGGGCGGCGCTGTTCGCCTGCTCAGTGAAGCCGCTGCTGCAGGTCAGCATCAGCCCGGAGTTCCGGCGCGGCCTGCGGCGGCTCCGCCTGAGAAAGTGCAGCCGGCGGTCGCAGGCGGCGACATCGACAGCCCCCGTCGTCGAGATGGTCGCCAGCCGGAACTGACTGCCCGCTGCCTGATGAGGGAGACGGGTGGGGGAAGGCTTAAGACTTAAGGCTTAAGGGTGAGAATGCAGGTGGGTGAGCATGCAGGTGGGTGAGCATGCAGGTGGGTGAGAATGCAGGTGGGTGAGCATGCAGGTGGGTGAGCATGCAGGTGGGTGAGAATGCAGGTGGGTGAGCATGCAGGTGGGTGAGCATGCAGGTGGGTGAGCATGCAAGTGGGCAATCAGTGGCGGAGGCGGAGGACATAATGGTCTCAAACACATCGCGTGACATATAACGGTTATCAAGCAACAAACCTGTCCATAACTGGCGATTTCACAAAATTCAAGAAGAGAGGCGATTTTGATCGAGCAGGGCTGATGGAAAGCATAAAAAGAACACTTTGTAAAAACTTGCATAATGCTTACTGTCATTTTTATACTGGGGTCCGGCATTGGTTCTCTTGTAAAACTGAATACACTGTACTAATTAATTTGGAGCTGCCCTGACAGCCGTTTATTTGATTTATTGAGGCGGAATTCAGCATCCGCAGAGTACCGCCAGGAATCTGCTGAGAGGCAGGAGCGATGGCTCAGCTCGAAAACTCAAAATTTAAGATTTTAAATCCCCCCCAATTTAAATTCCCCCCTCAGCAGCACCCAACCCCCTCAGCAGCACCCAACCCCCTCAGCAGCACCCAACCCCCTCAGCAGCACCCAACCCCCCTCAGCAGCACCCAACCCCTCAGCAGCACCCAACCCCCTCAGCAGCACCCAACCCCTTCAGCAGCACCCAACCCCCTCAGCAGCACCCAACCCCCTCAGCAGCACTCTGCGGTGGCCGGCTTCTGCTACTGCCGCATCCTGCTCCACGTGCTGGCCTCCCGGCGTCGAGTCCGGGACCTTCAGAACTGCGGCAGCCAGTCGGGCGAACAGACCCGCCTAGTTCGCTCTCTGGCGGTGGTGATGCTGAACTACCTCATCTTCAACGCGCTGTGGCTGCCGTACTCCTGCTACGCCATGTTCGGCCGCCTGTTGCGGCTGGCCTCAGACGCCGAGCACAATGCCCTGGTGTGGGCGGCGCTGTTCGCCTGCTCAGTGAAGCCGCTGCTGCAGGTCAGCATCAGCCCGGAGTTCCGGCGCGGCCTGCGGCGGCTCCGCCTGAGAAAGTGCAGCCGGCGGTCGCAGGCGGCGACATCGACAGCCCCCGTCGTCGAGATGGTCGCCAGCCGGAACTGACTGCCCGCTGCCTGATGAGGGAGACGGGTGGGGGAAGGCTTAAGACTTAAGGCTTAAGGGTGAGAATGCAGGTGGGTGAGCATGCAGGTGGGTGAGCATGCAGGTGGGTGAGCATGCAGGTGGGTGAGCATGCAGGTGGGTGAGCATGCAGGTGGGTGAGCATGCAGGTGGGTGAGCATGCAGGTGGGTGAGCATGCAGGTGGGTGAGCATGCAGGTGGGTGAGCATGCAGGTGGGTGAGCATGCAGGTGGGTGAGCATGCAGGTGGGTGAGAATGCAGGTGGGTGAGCATGCAGTTGGGTGAGCATGCAGGTGGGTGAGCATGCAGGTGGGTGAGCATGCAGGTGGGTGAGAATGCAGGTGGGTGAGCATGCAGTTGGGTGAGCATGCAGGTGGGTGAGCATGCAGGTGGGTGAGCATGCAGGTGGGTGAGCATGCAGGTGGGTGAGCATGCAGGTGGGTGAGCATGCAGGTGGGTGAGCATGCAGGTGGGTGAGCATGCAGGTGGGTGAGCATGCAGGTGGGTGAGCATGCAGGTGGGTGAGCATGCAGGTGGGTGAGCATGCAGGTGGGTGAGCATGCAGGTGGGTGAGAATGCAGGTGGGTGAGCATGCAGGTGGGTGAGAATGCAGGTGGGTGAGCATGCAGGTGGGTGAGCATGCAGGTGGGTGAGAATGCAGGTGGGTGAGAATGCAGGTGGGTGAGCATGCAGGTGGGTGAGCATGCAGGTGGGTGAGCATGCAAGTGGGCAATCAGTGGCGGAGGCGGAGGACATAATGGTCTCAAACACATCGCGTGACATATAACGGTTATCAAGCAACAAACCTGTCCATAACTGGCGATTTCACAAAATTCAAGAAGAGAGGCGATTTTGATCGAGCAGGGCTGATGGAAAGCATAAAAAGAACACTTTGTAAAAACTTGCATAATGCTTACTGTCATTTTTATACTGGGGTCCGGCATTGGTTCTCTTGTAAAACTGAATACACTGTACTAATTAATTTGGAGCTGCCCTGACAGCCGTTTATTTGATTTATTGAGGCGGAATTCAGCATCCGCAGAGTACCGCCAGGAATCTGCTGAGAGGCAGGAGCGATGGCTCAGCTCGAAAACTCAAAATTTAAGATTTTAAATCCCCCCCCAATTTAAATTCCCCCCTCAGCAGCACCCAACCCCCCTCAGCAGCACCCAACCCCCTCAGCAGCACCCAACCCCCCTCAGCAGCACCCAACCCCCCTCAGCAGCACCCAACCCCCTCAGCAGCACCCAACCCCCTCAGCAGCACCCAACCCCTTCAGCAGCACCCAACCCCCTCAGCAGCACCCAACCCCCTCAGCAGCACCCAACCCCCCTCAGCAGCACCCAACCCCCCTCAGCAGCACCCAACCCCCTCAGCAGCACCCAACCCCCTCAGCAGCACCCAACCCCCCTCAGCAGCACCCAACCCCCTCAGCAGCACCCAACCCTTCAGCAGCACCCAACCCCTCAGCAGCACCCAACCCCCTCAGCAGCACCCAACCCCCCTCAGCAGCACCCAACCCCCTCAGCAGCATCCAATTCCACTCATCAGCACCCAACCCCCCTCAGCAGCACCCAACCCCCCTCAGCGGCATCCAATTCCACTCATCAGCACCCAACCGAAATCAACCATATTCAGAATCGAACCTTATCCTCTGCAATTATCCCACTTACTCGCGTATCTAGCAAAATTGCAGTTGAGAAATATCCGAACTTCACAAAAATATTCACCAACGTGTGTCGCGTCGCTCATGGTAATTACTTTAATCAAATACCCGCACGTGCCTAATTAGCAGCTATGTTGCGGCGCGCGTGATTCGGCTAAAATCGAGGCCATGGTTTATCTGAACTGGACAGAAAATCGCTGATCCAGTCAGGGAATCCGTTAATTCCGGGTGGGCCTCGCGATGTCGCAGCTGCCGTCGCTAAGCCGCTTTTAGCTGGGCGGATAAGGGTTTATCTCCCGCGCTCTTATAACAGCGGGACATGGGCGGGGCCTTGGAGCACCGACTGCAGCTGCGGCTCAGACTTGCTTTTGTGCAAGTGATGCACCCGTGACATTTTCCTGGCAGTGACTAAAAGCAGCCATTGGATTGCTCGAAGTGTTGCTGCCTTTATTCATTAAAAACTCAACTCCGGATGCAGATGCGTCAGTAGTTGGCTGGTCGAGAATTTACTGGCCCTGCGAGAAGGTAGAAACGAGGGGCACTCGAAGTTGGCGTCCGAAGACGAATTACCGCGGCATAGCGATGAGTTCCTATGATGGAACAGAGGCTGTAGAAAGGAGGTGAAATCTGCGCGAGTGATGCGTTTCGTCCAGGCACGGAGGGCGCGCTTTACGGTCTGGACAGCCCTTTCAGCGGCGTCGTTTGCTTGGAGATAGTAGGTGGGAGACTCGAGCTTTTTTACTCCATTTAATTAGTTTCAACCATGTGAGCAACCATGCAGTGGCCGACGAACTCTGGTGCATTATCTGACACAAGCAGTTCGGGGACGCCGAAGCGCGTGAAGACAGTGCGCAAGGATCGGAATACGGAGGCAGTTGACCTAGAGCACTTGACGACGATCAGTGCGTTACCAGCGTCCTTGACGTACGCCCAGTCCATTTGTGAAGCTTTTGGAATGGATAGTCCGTGGCCGGCCAAGTGTCTCTGGATTTTGAAAGTCTTGGAATTGGGCGCAGCTGGTTGCAGCGCGCACACTGACGAACAAATTGTTCTACGTTGGAGCTCATGCCGGGCCACCAATGGGACAGAGCCATGCTATTGAAAGTAGCCGGATGTGTGCTGTGGGCCGCACTGAAAACCTCCCTCCGAGGCAGGATAAAAACCCGGCGGCCTTTAAATAGTAATTGCCATTCTCTGGCGCAAGCATCTCTGAAACATGCCAGAACGGCTTCCCCGCCGGTGAACATTGGCTCCAATCACCTGAACGGACGCGACGAATATAATCTTTTGAATAAATAGGTCTGCGCCCAGCTCAGTTTCCAGAGGATCCCGCGGAACGACGCCATGCAGTTGATCGCACTGCACACCTCCTTTAGATCAACGGACGAGTCTGTGAAGCGCAACCGCAACAAAGCGTAGGCGTGAAGGATATTTTCCGGGGACGTAAGTAATAATTATTTAGTCGTGCCGGACATTGCCGACGACCTGGACTGGCCTGGGCCGCGTTTCGTTCTATGCGCTCCGTGCTCCATTCTGAGGCCCTGGATGACGGGCTCAAGGCTCGGCTGTTTCAGGCAGTCGTTGAGACTGTTTTGTACAACGCCGAGACCTGGACTCTGACGGACGCTTCGGAGTGCGCAGCGGTCCAGGCAGCGAGACCAACACCGCGCTCTACACGAGGGCACGCCTGATGCGGCCTTCTGACCTGCTGCGCGGGCGGCGACTTCGACTGGCAGACCACGTCATCCAGTCGGAGGCTCGCTGCCTTGAGTCGCTGCACGAGCTGCTGCTGCTCAAGCTGCAGGGACCACGCAGGCGAGGCAAAGGGCGAACGGCGAGATACCCTGACTGGCTTTTGACCGATGCTGGCGCCCCGGACCAAGCTGGGGTGCGACTTTCTGAGGGCTTTGGCCCAGAGCCGCGCTCTCTGACTTCCCCCTTTCTAGCCACTGCGTGGCTGGCGGGTGAAGTAATTTATTGTCGTTGTTGTTGCTGTATAGTCGTATTGCATCGTTGCCAACAACACCCATCGCGAGATACGAGCGGATGTATTAAGCGGGATTCCGCCAGATGGACCCAACAGGCGAACGAGTGACTGCTGGTTGGTGTTGATGGTGAAGCGTCGTCCTAATAAATAGGGTTTTAGTCGTGTGACCGCCCAGAAAATTGCTAATGCCTCGCGTTCTATAGTTGAATAATTTAACTCGGCCTTGGAGAGACTTCTTGAGATAAAGATGACCCGGTGACCTTCCTGTAGCCTATCTAGTATAATGGATGCAGGAATAGAATGGATTGCTAATCTAGCCTATCATGGATGCAGGAATAGAATGGATTGCTAATCTAGCCTATCATGGGTGCAGGGATAGAATGGATTGCTAATCTAGCCTATCATGGCAGCAGGAATAGAATGGATTGCTAATCTAGCCTATCATGGGTGCAGGATAGAATGGATTGCTAATCTAGCCTATCATGGGTGCAGGAATAGAATGGATTGCTAATCTAGCCAATCATGGGAGCAGGAATAGAATGGATTGCTAATCTAGCCTATCATGGATGCAGGAATAGAATGGATTGCTAATCTAGCCTATCATGGGTGCAGGAATAGAATGGATTGCTAATCTAGCCTATCATGGATGCAGGAATAGAATGAATTGCTAATCTAGCCTATCATGGATGCAGGAATAGAATGGATTGCTAATCTAGCCTATCATGGGTGCAGGAATAGAATGGATTGCTAATCTAGCCTATCATGGGTGCAGGAATAGAATGGATTGCTAATCTAGCCTATCATGGGTGCAGGAATAGAATGGATTGCTAATCTAGCCTATCATGGGTGCAGGAATAGAATGGATTGCTAATCTAGCCTATCATGGGTGCAGGAATAGAATGGATTGCTAATCTAGCCTATCATGGGTGCAGGAATAGAATGGGTAGTACTTCAATGAAGCCTCAGTCACAGGTGGATATGCAATCCAGAACTGGGAGACACACAGCGGCAGTGGCCTGAACGCATCCATCAGAACTGGTTTCGCACTATTCATGCTGCCATGCCCCCAGCCTTTTGCTTGAAATCTGCCAAGAACAGGCGAAGCTCCTCAAGTTTGACAGGACATGAAATGATGAGTTAATGAAATAGTTTAATAAAATAAAGTCAACAAAGCAGCCCCAAAAAGGGCTCGCTCGATTTTCGCCAACCAACAGGCCGCTTGTCCAGTTTAAAGGGAGGAAATTAATGCCAAATCTTCAATTAAGACGAGCAAAAACACGGATTTGAGTCGACTGATTCATAAGAAACTCACTGTCCATACATTTTTGTTTATTACGAAATAATGGAAAAAGTGCCTCATCTCTCTATGAAAACAGGATTATAGAAATACGCAAGCGCAAAGCTATTGAATGTAGCGGATTAAGGGAATAACAAACGGCTTAGGCGCAAATCGGACTCATCATTCAATATGGCGCGCAAACCTGAATTTTTCAGGAATAAATCAGAATAGAAAATGGAAATGTTGGATACTCTACTGCCAGTAGGCTGATGCGAACACTTGTACCCGACAACTTATGTTGTTAATGAACAAGCCAGAGTCGCTCCAATGAATTCGGTTAGCAAAAGTGCAGAACTCAGCGCATGACGGGCATGGCGGTGGCCGAGGCGCTGGTGACCGCGTCCTCAGACCGCCACAGCTGCGTCACGGTCTTCAGCTGGGTGTAAAAGTGCACGCCGTGCTTGCCGTAGAAGTTCTGGTCGCCGCGGAAGCTGCCCCGGCTGCCAGTGAAGCTGAACATGGGCAGCGGCACCGGGATCGGCACGTTGACGCCCACCTGGCCGACGTCGATCTCCTCAGTGAACTTGCGGGCCGCGGCGCCGCTGTTGGTGAAGATGGCCGTGCCGTTGCCGTACGGGTTGGAGTTGATCAGCTGGATGGCGTCCTCCAGGGTGTCCGCCTCCAGGCACAGCAGCACCGGCCCGAAGATCTCCTCCCGGTAGCACTCCATGCTGGGGGTCACCTGGATGAGGGAGAGAGAGAGCTGGGGGTCACCTGGATGAGAGAGAGAGAGAGAGAGATGAGAGAGAGAGAGAGAGATGAGAGAGAGAGAGAGAGAGATGAGAGAGAGAGAGAGAGAGCTGGGGGTCACCTGGATAAGAGAGAGAGAGAGAGAGCTGAGAGAGAGAGAGAGAGCTGAGAGAGAGAGAGAGCTGAGAGAGAGAGAGAGAGAGAGAGAGCTGGGGGTCACCTGGATAAGAGAGAGAGAGAGAGATGAGAGAGAGAGAGAGAGAGAGAGAGCTGAGAGAGAGAGAGAGAGGGGGAGAGAGAGAGAGAGAGAGCTGAGAGAGAGAGAGAGAGAGAGAGAGAGAGAGAGAGAGAGAGAGAGAGCTGGGGGTCACCTGATTCATGGCGGCGCGCGAATCATTTTGCATCAGACTATGTATAGATAGCTTTTAACTGAGTTACGCTACATATCGGCAATCGATCAACCAAACTTCTCTGGAAGTTTCTTGGGAAACAAGTGGAGATAACTTATACTTTTCTGCCTGCCTGTCTGTCTGTCTGTCTACCTGCCTTAGCTAGCCCCAGTCAGTCTGACTCACCTTAGTGAAAATGGTGGGGCCAACAAAGTTGCCCTTCTCGTACCCCTTGACCACGAGGCCTCGGCCGTCCAGCACGCAGTCGGCGCCCTCGGAGATGCCGGACTCCACCAGGCTGAGGATGCGCGCTTTGGCCTCCGGGGAGATGACTGGGCCGAGGTCGGCGCCAGGTTCGGTGCCGGGGCCAACGCGGAGCTCCTTGGCGCGGGCGACGATCTCCGGCAGCCAGTTGCGCGCCTCCCCCACCAGGATGGCGGTGCTGAGCGCCATGCAGCGCTGGCCGGCGGCGCCGAAAGCGGCGCCAACGAGAGACTGAAATGGGAGAGTTGGGCGCGGACTGCGGAGCTGCTGGCGGCAAGAGCGGAGACGAGAGATCTTAGAAGGTAAAAGGGAGAAAGAAGATGGGGGAGACAAGGGAGATGGGGGAGACAAGGGAGATGGGGGAGATAAGGGAGATGGGGGAGACAAGGGAGATGGGGGAAGATAAGAGAGATGGGGGAGACAAGGGAGATGGGGGAAGATAAGAGAGATGGGGGAGACAAGGGAGATGGGGGAGACAAGGGAGATGGGGGAAGATAAGAGAGATGGGGGAGACAAGGGAGATGGGGGAGACAAGGGAGATGGGGGAGATAAGGGAGATGGGGGAGACAAGGGAGATGGGGGGAGACAAAGGAGATGGGGGAGACAAGGGAGATGGGGGAGACAAGGGAGATGGGGGGAGACAAGATGGGGGAAGATAAGAGAGATGGGGGAGACAAGGGAGATGGGGGAGACAAGGGAGATGGGGGAGACAAGGGAGATGGGGGAGATAAGGGAGATGGGGTAGACAAGGGAGATGGGGGAGACAAAGGAGATGGGGGAGACAAGGGAGATGGGGGAGACAAGGGAGATGGGGGAGACAAGGGAGATGGGGGAGACAAGGGAGATGGGGGGAGACAAGGGAGATGGGGAGACAAGGGAGATGGGGGAGACAAGGGAGATGGGGGGAGACAAGGGAGATGGGGGAGACAAGGGAGATGGGGGAGACAAGGGAGATGGGGGGAGACAAGGGAGATAAGAGAGACAAGGGAGATGCCACAGGAGGCGAAAGGCCCACCTGGATAGTCTGCGCCTTGTTGGCATCCGGCAGGATCACGCCGTGGTTCTTGGCGCCCATGTTGCACTGCACCCGTTTGCCAGACTTGCTGCCCCTCTCGTAGATGTACTGGCCGGCCCGGTCCGAGCCCACGAAGCTGATGGCGCGGATTTGCGGGTTGTCGCAGATGAAGGTGACGGCCTCCTGGGCGCCGTGGATAACGTTCACGACACCATTGGGGAAGCCGGCCTCCTGCAGCAGGCCCATGAGCAGCATGCAGGCGCCGGGGTCTCGCTCCGACGGCTTCAGCAGCATGGTGTTGCCGCACACCAGGGACAAGGGGAACATCCACAGCGGGATCATGGCGGGGAAGTTAAACGGCGTGATGCCGGCGGTGACGCCCAGGGGGACCCGGTAGGTGTGCGTGTCCATGTCCTTGGCAATGCCGGGCATGGTCTCTCCCAGCTGCAGGGACGTGATGCTGCAGCAGTGCTCCACCACCTGGCGACGAGTTGTGAGTTTTTGGTTGTTGCGAGTAAACTTATAATGCCGTAGCAACCACTACGTGACCAGCTATTTCTGAGACCTTAGCAACCAATTTTGAGATCAGCCATTTGAGAGTCCTTAGCAACCAATTCTGTGACTAGCCAGTCCCGAGCCCTTAGCAACCAATTCTGTGAACAGCCATAATTCTGTGACCAGCCATTCCCGAGCCCTTAGCAACCAATTCTGTGACCAGCCATTCCCGAGTCCTTAGCAACCAATTCTGTGACCAGCCATCCCCGAGGCCTTAGCAACCATTCTGTGACCAGCCATTCCCGAGGCCTTAGCAACCAATTTTGAGATCAGCCATTTGAGAGTCCTTAGCAACTAATTATGTGCCCAGCCATTTTCATCGCACCGCCTGGCAGCTGAGTCAAAACCAACCCTTTTTGAGACCTTAGCAACCAGGCTGTAATTGCCCAAGCTAACAAAAGCCAATCCAACCGCAGCAGCTGTACCTGCAGACCCCGCATGACATCGCCATGAGCATCAGCCAGAGTCTTCCCCTGCTCCAAGGTGATGTTCTCCGCCAGTTTCTTCATGTCCCGCTTGATGAGCCGCTGCAGCTCGAACATGAGGCTCTGCCTGGTCAGCACGGTGGTCTTGCGCCAGGACTCGAAAGCAGTTTGGCAGGAATCAACAGCAGCATTCATCTCCGCCTCAGTACACTTAGGCACCCGGGTGACCAGCTCATTGTTGGCTGGATTGTGCAGCTCGATCCAGCTCTTTGCCTTGGACTCCACAAATTCGCCATCAATGAACATCTTGGTAGTAGGCACTGAGTAGTGGCGCCAGAACCCGGTTAGGACTGGTACCTGGGCATTTGGGATCCAAGGAAGTTGCAAATAATTAGTATTGGCATGCAATTCATTCTTATGACAACAACAGATTAAATAATTATAGCTTGTAAAGCACCATTGCACCTTTACTTGTAACAATTTTTGGTAATAAGTATTTTAGTTACACTTAATTTAAACCAATGCAGTGGTTATATATTTAGTAAAGTAAACAAAGGTTCTTGAAGTTTTTTTGGGTTGAGTGTTATATAGCTATAAATATATAGGAGACAGGACAGGAGTTTGACAGGAGATTTTTTAAGATTTCAAGGCTACATGTAGCATATTAAAAAAACGTTTATTGCATTTCTTTGGCTCCCCAACGGGGGGCATAGATTGCTAGTAGAATAAAACTAATATATATTTTAGTTACTATGTAAACCACACTCTGGATCATGTAGTATACACCCAAAAATTTGGGTATACATTGGCCTTGCATATTAGGTATGCATTACTCCTCAGAAAATAGTGTGCATTTACACTTAGTATACATTTTATAGAAATCAGGTGGAAGAGTTAGTGTTAAAAATAGAAAAAAGATTGAGAAGTTCATTTAAAGAGTAAATTTCAAGCTTTTCAGTTTTTTAAAGCTCATAATGAGGCATTTAAACAAATGTTTGAGCATACCAATTTTGTGCCATAAATAATATAGGCAAAGAAAAAAACAAATTATCAGCCAAAAAGGGTTCTTCACGCAATGCAAGAAAGGTCATTTTCTGTTGCAATGCAAAAGCCATTTTGCGGATGGTGGGGTATATGCCGGAAAATTCCAGCGTACACTTGATTTCTGTGGCGTACACCAGTGTACATTTCTTGGCTATGTACAGTGTGGCATACAGTGTGGTGTATGGCGACTGGCGTAGAAATTAATATAAAGAATTTTTTGTGCTTATTCTGTGTTAAGTTATTTCAAAAACCATTTTTTCTGCTACTATTTTCTCATTTACCAATCATTTTAATTACTGGAATTGTCACGACAATCGTCATGTTGTTATCATTTTTTGTAGTTTGAATTTAAATTTAAATATTTGTTGATTTTTTTTACCATTTTTAAGTTGGCATACATTAAAAATCTGTTGGCATACAATTGAAAATTCAATAAAAATGTGTCTGGCGTACACAGAAAACCTTCCGCAATATGGTGCAAAAGAAGGTCATTTATTGTTGCAATACTTGCCTAGATTTGAGAGTGTGGGCATGCACTTAATTTTTTGGCATGCATTTGTAACTTTAATTTTTGTTTGGGCCTTTACCTAGCATGATCTAGACTATAGCTATAGTATGCACCCTATACTAATAAGATTAGTAACACTAACAGGTGCAATGACGATGGCATAATTGCCATAATTATAATTAAAAATTTGCAGAACAAAATTACCTTGCTTAAGCTGAGAAGCCGATTCATTTTTTCCTTAGGAGGATACCTAATGGACTGTAGATTTTTTTTTTACACAGCGTAAAGTATACCCGTTGACTTCGAGTTAAGAGCAATAAATATATTTTAACAAAAAAGAAGTGAGAAAATTAAAAAGGGTTAAAAAGCATTCAGTTGCAATTGGTGTAAATAAAATTTTAAACTTATACTAATAATAATAGGAGAATTAAAGAGTAAGTTATCGCTTTTTCTGGTGCATTGCATTGTTTTATTTTGTGATGTTAGGATTTGTTATTATTTTTTATAAAAACAATCTAATTTAAAATACTTTTTTGCGTGCCAATTCATATATATCCACTCATCGTTTAACGAACCAATTATATAATTTAAAATTAAGGCCTAGCCGCCGCAGTAAACTTCGAGGTGAGCTAATCTCCATGCATGTGACTTGAGACCGTGCTGTTGTCAAATTACTAGGTCTATCAATTCCAATTATGCATATCGTGATCATATTCTATTTGATTTCAAGAAGTAGTGTGCTTTATCATTTGACAATGCTTATCCCCAAAGCACAAGAAGATAGGGCAGCTATCTCGTTAGTGTGCCATGTGATAAGCAAAAATTATTCCCATAGTGTATGTGGAAAATAGGGCAGCTTTCTTGTCAGTGTGCCATGGCCATGTCATTCAGATAAGCATCATTGCATCATTTTTCCAAAATCCCATAATATGGGGGACACTAAAATAAAAAAATGTGATGAGACCTGTATAACTTTTATACATTTTCATGTATAATGCCAACACATTTTCAAAGGCTACCAGTCACTTTGGCATCAAGACATTTTGGTGACAGACACTAACAACAAGACATTTTGGCAACAGTCACTTTGGCAACAATGTTAGGCCATTTTGGCAAATTCTCTGGTATAACTAATTTATGCACTTAGACTTGGACCCGGACTAAATGCAGGGATTCCCCGAGTGATATTCAAGATCAATATTCGGAAATAACAAAAATCTCTGCTTTTAAAGCACCAAATGCCATGATTTTTTACAGAAGAAACATCACCCATGAGATAAACCGACTTAAAAAAATTATGGCTACAGATTGAAAGGATTTTTTACAATTTGCCAAAAACTGGTGCTTCCTTATATCCACAGTGTAATAAATTGATATTTGATTTCAAGTACTTCTGCTTGCTCTCTGTCGCTAAAAATTGACATGCAGGACTTCATCCAGACACTAAGCGATTATCATAACTCAAACTGAACTCAAGGCTTCATGCTCAAGAAATATTTGAGAAAACTGATGTTCTTATCTCCACAATGTATTAAATTGATATTTGATTTCAAGTACTTCTACTTGCTTTCTATTGCTAAAAAATGACATGCAGGACTTCACCCAGACACTAAGCGATTATCATAACTCAAACTGAAGTCAAAGCTTCATGCTCAAGAAATATTCGAGAAAAACTGATGTTTCTACAGTACATTGTACATGTACATGTATCTCCACAGTGCATTAGACTGGGATAATAATTTTGTTCATTTGTGTGAATATATAGTAAGATATATAGTAAGATGCATCAAAAGGTATAAATTGCACAGGAGTTAAGCACGCAAGAAAATCTATAGCTATGTAATCTTATTTTGACGTTTCCCGAATTATTTCATTTTTAGGAAGCCCATTTGATTTTGGTTTTGGTTCCCATGTTTACTGGAAGCCATTTTTACCTGGTAGCGATTATTGTATCAGCTAGAAATGTTTACCTCTTCAACTCCTCTACCAGTAATATCCGCCAGCAGAATGTGTTGCCCAGAATTGTAGAAAACTGGAAGTAAGAAGCTTTTTCCTTTCAACCTTTGACTTCAGATAAGACAATTATGAATGTAAGGATACACATCCATGTAAGCTTTTCCAAACATCAATTGTAGTGCTTTTCTACATCTGGCACTAAAAGAAATCTACGAGTATTTTTCACTTAAAGAAAATACTACTTTTTGCAGTGACAACGCTCCACATACTAAGCAAGACGATTCTTTTAGTTGTGGTGCCTTCGATTTGTCTGCTTGTATGCCAGAAGCATAATTCTTGGTAGGGAGCTACAATATCAGAAAGCAAGCAAAGACTTTCTTGAGAAAGTGCATTTGTTACATATGGAAAGTAATCAGTAACAACTCCGTCGATAGCAACCAAGGTTCTTGTGTCATTTGTCAAGTAGAAAAGCCACCAAAAGCAGACGGTGCAGCAACAATTGATTGGGTGAGTTGTAAAATTCTTGTACGTATAAATACCTCTGTGCCAAATATCAATACACATGTACTCACTTTACCTTTAAATTTACTTCTTGTACATGCACTACTGGTAGATTGAGTGCTCATCCTGTCTTGACTAGATCCACTGCGTCTGTGCATCCACAACGCAAGAAGAGGAAAACTTCTGCTGCTCGACCTGCATCAATTTACTCATCTGATCGAATAGCATACAATTCAATGGCCTAACTTTGTGCAGCATTAAATATGCATGATGTGTACGCTATTCAAGGAATTCTAGACTAAAGAGCTAATTGAGTTTCATCTAAATTTATTCAGTGCAAATAAACTTTCAACTCAATATAAAATGTTACACTAGCTACTGTAGAAATAGGAACATCAGTTTTTCTCGAGTAGGTCTCAAGCATGAAGCTTTGAGTTCAGTTTGAGTTATGATAATCGCTTAGTGTCTGGGTGAAGTCCTGCATGTCAATTTTCAGCAACAGAGAGCAAGTAGAAGTACTGAAATAGAATATCAATCTAATACATTGTGGAGATAAGAACATCAGTTTTCTCAAATAGTTCTTGAGCATGAAGCCTTGAGTTCAGTTTGAGTTATGATAATCGCTTAGTGTCTGGGTGAAGTCCTGCATGTCAATTTTCAGCAACAGAGAGCAAGCAGAAGTACTTGAAATCAAATATCAATTTATTACACTGTGGATATAAGGAAGCACTAGTTTTAGGCAAATTGTAAAAAATCCTTTCAATCTGTAGCCATAATTTTTTTAAGTCGGTTTATCTCGTGGGTGATATTTCTTCTGTAAAAAATCATGGCGTTTGGTGCTTTAAAAGCAGAGATTTTTGTTATTTCCGAATATTGATCTTGAATATCGCTCAGGGAATCCCTGCATCCAGACTAATGCCATTTTGATATTTGCCAATTTACAGACCGGACTACCCATTTTATTGACTTTAGGCAAAACTTGACATTTGGCCTAACGTACCTAACGTGTAACGTACCTAACGTACCTAAAGGCCTAACGTGTTAAAATCAATAAAGGTTCTAAAATGGATATTGGTTTGGGTCCAAGTTTATATAATATAGTCCATTTATTAGTTAGTGGAATTCTTTAGAAAATATCAATTTAACAAAATAAAGAAGCAGCTACTGCTTGATATTTTAATGGTCTGATTATTCTATAGTCTCTATTTTATATTTTATTTTATAATGACTTTTTTAATTTAAAATCAATTAATCAGTTACTATTTTAACAAAGTGTTTTAACAAAGTGCATGGCTACAGACTTTTATTTTTATTTTAAGTATTTGAGTAGTAAAAAATGATTATCTTCATACATGCGCAACAGTCGGCCGAGTCGGCCGATCCGGCCGACCGATTTGGCGGCCAATCAAGGAAGTCGCAAAAATGCCCACCCAAAAAATAACCTGAAGAGTAGTACTAAGTAGCTGACGAGGCATTTTAGCTTAATAAAACAGTCATAGTTACTCCTGCCGTTTACCCAAAGTTGCGTTAATTTTGCTTTCGGGTTTTTTTATATGTAAGTCGCAATTTTGGCCAAAAACTACGTCGCATTTTTGTTAAAACTAAGTCGCACGGCTGACCGAATTTTGGAGGTTGCACATGTATGATTATCTTTGTGACCTTATTTATATAGTTGTTTTATCCTTGGTAAATAGTCTTTATATAATTATTCATATTCAGCTTTTGTTAAAATGTCTCATTCTTTGTTGCCAATTTGGCAATTACTATTGCCAAAAAAATTCATTTGTCCTAAAATTGTTGTTGCCGAAGTGACTTGTTGCTGAAGTGACTTGTTGCTGAAGTGACTAGTAGCCTTTTCAAACACATCTTCCAACACTTTTTATAACACTTAAAATGTCACAAAATGTCATAATGGTTAACTTTTTCCAACACATTTTCAGACACATCTTTCAATACCTTTTTATGACATTTAAAATGCTGCAAAAAGTGTTGTAATGATAGGTGCTAGTATTTCCATCAACTGGCATTTTGTCAAATAGTTGACAAAGTAACTATTTGGCGGGTGTAGCAGTATTTGCTATTGACAAATTGACCAAGTTAAGAGTTCTTACTGATTGGTCAATTAATGAAGTCACTGAGATCAAGGCATATGCCCCAGGCCCCCATTTGACAAAATAAAATAAATTTTGAATTATAGTTACTCAATACCAAATGCATATAGAGCATTGATCAATTTATTTGATTTGATCAATTGAATTGATTTGTCTGTGACATGCATCAGTCTAAAAGATTTTTCAATATACAAGTCTAAAAGTATATCACTTAAAGTCAATTGGCTCATTAAGCTTATTGAACATATCAGACTAAAGCACATTAAGGCAAGAGGTTTCTTAGATGGGAAGGTAGTGATATAGTAATGCAATAGGCAAAAGTTCACTCAACAATATCAAAGTTTAAACTTTTAAAGTTATTTCTAGTGTTGGGCACCATTAATGAAAATCTTAACTTCCATTTAAGGCAAAAGCATTAGCATAAAAATGAAAAAATCTCAACTTTTTAACTCTTAATTTTGTATAAGTTAACTGAAAATTAAATGATAATTGTTAATAAGTGTTAATCCATTGAAGTTAACATAGAAAATACAGAAATCTTGCACATTTTTCTGAAATAGACTTCATAATGCACTGCTTTTGCTTTTCCATCTTTTTAGCAAAACACAGGACATCCAACAGATTTACAAGCTGGAAAAAACAAAAAATAATAATAGTAAAAACTTATAAGTCTAATACTACTAAAAGTAATCATACAATAAACAAAGTAACTTATTTATTTGAAACTTGAAAGCTAATTAGTTAACAATAAAATACAAATAGGAAGGTTGTTTCAATAGCATTAGCAAGTGGAGCAGAAAGTTACAAAAGATTGGGAAACAAGTCAATTAAAGCAATTGATGCTCATGTGCAAGCAATAAAGTTCACAATTTTAATTCAATATTAAAGTTTATTAGTAAGAAGTTGCTACATCTGCATGATCATTGTCATAAACAAAGAAATTAATTAGGCATTTAGGTAAATTTGAATATATCCATAATGTTGTAACTTCTAGTCAGACTTGTATTTTTGTTTTTCATTTGCATTGTTAGTCTTGACACTGTCATTGACATTAACGATGAATTTGTCATTAACTCACAAAATAACTAATGCAAATTAGTTAATCTGTTAGTTCAAAAAATCTTAATGGCAGTCTGTTAACATTAATGAAAAATCTTAACGCTTATTAATGGATTAATGCTTATTAACAGACCCATGCCCAACACTGGTTATTTCTAAATTATAATTAAAAAATATAAAAAATTGTAATGATAATTCAACATATTAACAAACTGCAGCAATAAACTCAATCTCATTTCTACAGTTCTACTAAGACTGGCACCAAATCATCTGCCTACGCTTGCATCAGATGCACAACCTGCTAGGCAGCAACTATCCTGGTGGACTGCAGAACATTGGTAATTTTAGCAGGCATACACCTGAAGTACAGCTCACTTTCTAATTCTTTGCAAGCTGAGGCATGCGCTATTTTCTAATATTTCAGGCAATACCTGCTATGCCAATGCTGTGCTGCAGGTGCTCTGCTACACGCCAGGCCTCTACAATCATCTCAGAAAGGTTGTGCTATTCATACATCGCATTGATCGGGTGCGCTCAGTTCTAAAAGAGGTGAGCTGGTAACCTGGGGCTGGACAACTGCTCTCCACTCCAATATCGTCTTGGATCCTTGAATTTGATGGTGAATATTTTCTGTTCCACTTTGCAGCTTGTGACAGAGTCGATGCAGGAGAAGCTGGCGCTGCCATTGTCCTGCGCTTTTGTGGAGCACATGTTTAGGGTGAGTTTTGGATTCGGCTCGGGATCAGTTTCGGTGCTGGGTGGGGAATTGGGATCAGTTTCGGTGCTGGGTGGGGAATTGGGATCAGTTTCGGTGCTGGGTGGGGAATTGGGATCAGTTTCAGTGCTGGGTGGGGAATTGGGATCGGTTTCAGTGCTGGGTGGGGAATTGGGATCGGTTTCAGTGCTGGGTGGGGAATTGGGATCAGTTTCAGTGCTGGGTGGGGAATTGGGATCAGTTTCGGTGCTGGGTGGGGAATTGGGATCAGTTTCGGTGCTGGGTGGGGAATTGGGATCAGTTTCAGTGCTGGGTGGGGAATTGGGATCGGTTTCAGTGCTGGGTGGGGAATTGGGATCGGTTTCAGTGCTGGGTGGGGAATTGGGATCAGTTTCAATGCTGGGTGGGGAATTGGGATCAGTTTCAATGCTGGGTGGGGAATTGAGATCAGTTTCGATGCTGGGTGCTGATTAATCCACTGCTGAAGTCAATGAATATGGCTGTAAGTTACTCACTAAGTAGCACTGAGCAGTATGCATAAATCATCGCAGGTGTTTCGCATGATTCGGGTGGAACGGCGCACCTGTCGCCCGGGGCCGCTTCTCCGCATCCTCCGGTCTATGCACTGCGCCTTCACGCCCGGCGAGGAGCACGACGCCCAGGAGCTGCTGCTGTGCGCGCTGGACGCTGTCCAGTCGGCGATGCGCGACCTGCAGGCCTTTCGCAACTCGCTGGCTGAGCTGGCGCGGGGACTGGGGGAGCAGCCCGCCCGCCGGCTGTTGCCGCTGCCTCAGCGATTCGCCGCCTCCACCAGCCTGGAGGAGGCCCTTGCGGTGCCAGACATCCCAGACGATGACAGTTCGGCTGAAGCCTCCGCCGAGCCCGCCGAGGCTGCCGCTGCTGGCTCGGATTCCTACGACGCACCGCTCCTCCGGCTTGACGAGTTCGTCGACGATGACGACTTGTTTTCCATCACGGCCGCCGCCACCGCTGCTCAGGACGATGGCGACTCGCCGTTCCTATCCGCCACTGCCGCGCCCACCTCCGCCGCCTCGGCCGTGTCCACCGCCGGCGCCGACCGGGCCGCCTCCACCCCATCGCCGCTGTCGCCCTGCCTGTCGCCGCGCAGCCCCGCTGCCGCCGAGGACGGGCCGGACGCGGCCGCGGATCTGCTGCCCGGCCTGACCGCCCACCCCGCTGTGCAGCAGCCGCCTCACCGACAGCTGCCAGTGAAGTCGTTCTCGCGCAACCGGGACCGGCAGCCCAGCAGCTTCGACCGGGCCTTCGGCGCCGACGCCTTCAAATTGCGTGGCGGCGCCCGCGCCAACCGGCTGATCGCCGCAGAGTCTCCGAGGCGGCCGCTCGGCCAGCAAAATCTCGCCGTCAACTCCGGCGGCCTGCCGTCCGCAACGCTGTCGCCTCATCAATCGCATCTGCCAGCCTCCGCGGCGGCTGCCGCAGCTGCCACATCCGCTGCCGTGGCCGCCGTCTCCGCCGCGGTTGCCGGCAAGCGGTCTCTCAGCGCGGCCCTGGACTCCTCCCTGCCGGCTGCGCTGATTCCAGCCACCCTCCAGCCGCCTTCATCTCCTTCGACGCTCACCTCGCCCGCCTCCTCCAAGCTGCCCATGCTCTCCGCTGCCGTCGCGGCCATCAACGGCGCCGGTCCCACTAACGACGAGAATTTCGGCGCTTCGCCGTTGAAACGGCAGCGCCGCCTGCTGTCTTCAGCGTCCTCCTCTTCTGGCGTCGCCTTGTCCGTGACGAACTCGGCGGGGTCGGAGGCTGCGGCCAACCGCGGCGGCTCTGCTGGCTTCACCCTGGCTGAGCTGGTCGGCTGCATCGAGGCGCTGGACATCGGAGATCCTCGGCTTCACGACTTTGTGGGCAGTCGAATGACTGGTGAGTCCAGAGAATCGCCTGGAGCTGGCATAGAGCATCGCCTAGAGCTGCCATAGAGAATCGCCTGGAGCTGGCATAGAATCGCTCGGAGCTGGCATAGAGAATCGCTCAGAACTTGTATAGAGAAGCCCATTGGCTGGCATAGAGCATCGCCTAAAGCTGGCATAGAGAACTGTCTGGAGCTGGCATCAAATCGCCTTGAACTGGTATAGCATCACTCTTGCTGGCATAGAGAATCGCTCAGAGCTGGCATAGAGAACTGTCTGGGGCTGGCATAGAGAATCGCCTGGAGCTGGCATAGACAATCGCCTAGGGCTGGCATTCAGAATCGCCTCGGGCTGGCATTAAGAACCGCCTCGGGCTGGCATAGACAATCGCCTGGAGCTGGCATAGAGAATCGCTCAGAGCTGGCGTAGAGAATCGCTCAGAGCTGGCATAGAGAATCGCTCAGAGCTGGCAAAGAGAATTGCCCTTATCTGATATGGAGAAGCGCCCTGGGCTTTGCTTATAGTATCCTGTCACATCCTGTGAGGTGTCTGGTGCTGTCCAGTGCTTATTGATACAGGCCAACTTTCCATTTCTAATTTAACTTTGCCAGGCCAGCAGCAGTACACCACCCGGTGCATGGAGTGCGAATCTGAGACGGTCAAATGCCAGCCATTCAGCATCATCAGCTGCCCAGTCAAGCCTCATCGACGCTCGCCCGCTGCAGACGGAACCGCCAGCCCATCGGCTGCCACCGGCGCCGACGCGTTTGAATCGCAGATTTGCGGCGAAGTTCGAACTCTTGTTGCTGAGCCGGATGGTCAGTTGAACATGTCAACTGGTGAGCCTTTTAAACTTTTGCGCAATGGCGTTAGTGTTACCCAAACCAGTCCGTGAAATTCTAAACTATTCTACAAGGCTGAATAATCTTTTACCAGTCCGTGAATCACTTTTAAAATCCCGTGAACCGCACCACAACCAGTCTCCGTGAACCTCACCAGAACCAGTCCCGTGAACATCACCACAAACCAGTCCCCGTGAACCTCACCACAAACCAGTCCCGTGAACCTCAAAGGAACCAGTCCTGTGAACCTCACCAGAACCAGCCCATGAACCTCACCACAAACCAGTCCCGTGAACTTCAAGGGAACCAGTCCTGTGAACCTCACCAGAACCAGTCCCGTGAACCTCACCAGAACCAGTCCCGTGAACCTCACCAGAACCAGTCCCGTGAACCTCACCACAAACCAATCCCCGTGAACCTCACCAGAAGCAGTCCCGTGAACCACACCAGAACCAATCCCGTGAACCGCACCACAACCAGTCTCCGTGAACCTCACCAGAACCAGTCCCGTGAACCTCACCACAAACCAGTCCCGTGAACCTCACCACAAACCAGTCTCCGTGAACCTCACCAGAACCAGTCCCGTGAACCTCACCAGAACCAGTCCCGTGAACCTCACCACAAACCAGCTCCCGTGAACCTCACCACAAACCAGTCCCCGTGAACCTCACCAGAACCAGCCCATGAACCTCACCACAAACCAGTCCCCGTGAACCTCACCACAAACCAGTCCCGTGAACCTCAAGGGAACCAGTCTCCGTGAACCTCACCAGAACCAGTCCCGTGAACCTCACCAGAACCAGTCCCGTGAACCTCACCACAAACCAGCTCCCGTGAACCTCACCACAAACCAGTCCCCGTGAACCTCACCAGAACCAGCCCATGAACCTCACCACAAACCAGTCCCCGTGAACCTCACCACAAACCAGTCCCGTGAACCTCAAGGGAACCAGTCCTGTGAACCTCACCAGAACCTGTTCCGTGAACCTCAACAGAACCAGTCCCTGTGAACCTCACCACAAACCAGTCCCCGTGAACCTCACCAGAACCTGTTCCGTGAACCTCAACAGAACCAGTCCCTGTGAACCTCACCAGAACCAGTCCCCGTGAACCTCACCAGAACCAGTCCCGTGAACCTCACCAGAACCAGTCCCCGTGAACCTCACCAGAACCAGTCCCGTGAACCTCACCAGAACCAGTCCCGTGAACCTCACCAGAACCAGTCCCCGTGAACCTCACCAGAACCTGTTCCGTGAACCTCAACAGAACCAGTCCCTGTGAACCTCACCAGAACCAGTCCCCGTGAACCTCACCAGAACCAGTCCCGTGAACCTCACCAGAACCAGTCCCCGTGAACCTCACCAGAACCAGTCCCGTGAACCTCACCACAAACCAATCCCCGTGAACCTCACCAGAACCAGTCCCGTGAACCTCACCACAACCAGTCCCGTAAACCGCACCAAAAAAGGCCGCAACTCATTTACCATCTCAGAATCAGACGCGGACTCCGAGCTGCCGTTTCCCCACTGCGTTCTGCGAGAGGAGGAGCGGCTGACAGGTGATGACAAGTTCCTGTGCGACCGGTGCAGCGAGCTGCAGGAAGCCAGTCTGCGCCTCACCTACGGCTGCCTCCCGCCCCTGCTCTGCCTACACCTGAAGCGCTTTAGCCTGGACAGCCGCGGCTGCGTCACCAAGATCAACGAGCCGGTGCAGATACCCGCCGAGTTTCGGCACCGCGAGCCCGACGGAACTGAGAGAAGGTGAGCAGCAGTGACTGTCATATCTTTTGGTTTGCGTATCTGAATGTATGTAGTTCTGTCTCCGTGCGGTTAGGGGGCTTCTCCAGGTCTGGGTGTCCTTAGGGGTGTCTTTTAAGTGGTTATCCTTGGGATTGTCTACTGTGTGGGTGTCCGGGTTGTCCTTTTGAGGGGGTGTCCTTCAGGGTTGTCCTCTAAGAGGGGTGTCCTTCGGGGTGTCCCCTAGGTGGGGGTCGGCGTTTGTCCTCTAGAATGTCCAGTAGGCAGTTGTCCTCTAGAATGTCCAGTAGGCAGTTGTCCTCTAGAATGTCCAGTAGGCAGTTGTCCTCTAGAATGTCCAGTAGGCAGTTGTCCTCTAGAATGTCCAGTAGGCAGTTGTCCTCTAGAATGTCCAGTAGGCAGTTGTCCTCTAGAATGTCCAGTAGGCAGTTGTCCTCTAGAATGTCCAGTAGGCAGTTGTCCTCTAGAATGTCCAGTAGGCAGTTGTCCTCTAGAATGTCCAGTAGGCAGTTGTCCTCTAGAATGTCCAGTAGGCAGTTGTCCTCTAGAATGTCCAGTAGGCAGTTGTCCTCTAGAATGTCCAATAGGCAGTTGTCCTCTAGAATGTCCAGTAGGCAGTTGTCCTCTAGAATGTCCAGTAGGCAGTTGTCCTCTAGAATGTCCAGTAGGCAGTTGTCCTCTAGAATGTCCAGTAGGCAGTTGTCCTCTAGAATGTCCAGTAGGCAGTTGTCCTCTAGAATGTCCAGTAGGCAGTTGTCCCGACCCGACGCTGGTGCCTGGTTATAGTGAGGCTCTGTACAAAGTAGTCAGTTCTCAAGCCCCCCTGCCGCTCCGCCCGCCGCAGGTACGAGCTGTACGCTGTGATCATTCACGACGGCCTGACCATCTCCTCGGGCCACTACACCAGCCTGGTGCGCCTGCCCGAGCCCGGCAGCGGCTGGTTCAGCTTCGACGATGACTACGTGAGGCCGGTGGGCTCCGCCCAGCTGGACATGGTGCTGTCACCCAGCCAGACAGCCTCCAAGACGCCATACGTGGTGCTGTACTCTGCAGGGCCCGCCGAGGCGTGTGCGGCTGCCGCTGCGGGCTCTCAAACTACCTAGACCATTTTTTTAATTTATTAGCTTTTGTCATTATTGTATCCGATTTTCCAATGCCCGCGTCTCGATAGCGGTTTTTTATAAGCTCGAGACCTTTCTTGTACTTTTCTGTTGTTGTTCAGGTAGAGTTGGGCTTGTTGGGTGCGACATGTGAGACTGTGGCCTCTGTCTCGCTTCACTGAGGGTTCAGGACTGGCTATCAGAGTTCAGGAGTGAGAATTCAGGGCTGGCTATCAGAGTTCAGGAGTGAGAATTCAGGGCTGGCTATCAGAGTTCAGGAGTGAGAATTCAGGGCTGGCTATCAGAGTTCAGGAGTGAGAATTCAGGGCTGGCTATCAGAGTTCAGGAGTGAGAATTCAGGGCTGGCTATCAGAGTTCAGGAGTGAGAATTCAGGGCTGGCTATCAGAGTTCAGGAGTGAGAATTCAGGGCTGGCTATCAGAGTTCAGGAGTGAGAATTATTGCATACGGAAGCCATATCTGAAAAGTATGCCGCTGAATAGGGAGAAATTTTCCCACTGCCAGATGCACCCGGGCCCAGCTGTGCAATATTTACTACTGTTAGTAATATTTCAAACTGGTATGTATTAAAAAAATGAATTGAGTGCTATTGTGAACTGCATCTATTGTCCAGCCTCTTCTATTTACTACTCGGTGTGTTCGTTCAGTAGTAGTATGTTCAGCCGGAGCCGTCAGCTGTGGCGCTGCACTCCCGGCTCTGCTGTTTTTAAGCACCCCGCCTTTTGCATTTCAAGCGGCCCCTGATGATTGCCGCTGCTCCCAGCTTCTCTTTCTCCCCGCTTGTTCAGCCCGTGGCCTGCAATTTTCCCCGCTCTCAGCAGCACCTCCCAGCTCGCCTGTCCCGTTCTGCTATATGCCTGTTTACAAACTTAACCCACCTGTCGATCAGTTAAAAGTACAGCCTGTGTACTTTTTGTTTTAATTTATAAATGTAAATTTCTCGGCCCTGCAGCTGCTCAATGGTTTTATTGGGGCGTCCTGGCACTGCAGGGTCGCTTTTTCTAAGAAATGTTGGCTGATGCTGTTCTATCAGGCCGAGGGCCTCCGCCTCTGCGCTAAATATAAGGAGAGTCCCGAGTTCTACACCTGCCTGTGTTCCGCTGCCGTTCCATCAAAACCCACGCCGGATGCGCCGGATCTCTTCCCGTGTGTTTCTATTCCTATATGGTTCATTCCCTCATCCTGGCTAGATTAGCAATCCATTCTATTCCTGCATCCATGATAGGCTAGATTAGCAATCCATTCTATTCCTGCACCCATGATAGGCTAGATTAGCAATCCAATCTATTCCTGCACCCGTGATAGGCTAGATTAGCAATCCATTCTATTCCTGCATCCATGATAGGCTAGATTAGCAATCCATTCTATTCCTGCACCCATGATAGGCTAGATTAGCAATCCAATCTATTCCTGCACCCGTGATAGGCTAGATTAGCAATCCATTCTATTCCTGCACCCATGATAGGCTAGATTAGCAATCCATTCTATTCCTGCACCCATGATAGGCTAGATTAGCAATCCAATCTATTCCTGCACCCGTGATAGGCTAGATTAGCAATCCATTCTATTCCTGCACCCATGATAGGCTAGATTAGCAATCCATTCTATTCCTGCACCCATGATAGGCTAGATTAGCAATCCATTCTATTCCTGCATCCATGATAGGCTAGATTAGCAATCCATTCTATTCCTGCATCCATGATAGGCTAGGTTAGCAATCCATTCTATTCCTGCACCCATGACAGGCTAGATTAGCAATCCATTCTATTCCTGCACCCATGATAGGCTAGATTAGCAATCCATTCTATTCCTGCATCCATGATAGGCTAGATTAGCAATCCATTCTATTCCTGCATCCATGATAGGCTAGATTAGCAATCCATTCGATTCCTGCACCCATGATAGGCTAGATTAGCAATCCATTATATTCCTGCACCCATGATAGGCTAGGTTAGCAATCCATTCTATTCCTGCATCCATGATAGGCTAGATTAGCAATCCATTCTATTCCTGCACCCATGATAGGCTAGATTAGCAATCCATTCTATTCCTGCACCCATGATAGGCTAGATTAGCAATCCATTCTATTCCTGCACCCATGATAGGCTAGATTAGCAATCCATTCTATTCCTGCTGAGAGCTGTCAGGCAGATTCGAGCCGCTTCCTTGGCTGTACCAAGAACTGCAGAAGTTGTGTGACGAAATTTGTAACATTCTGCAATAGAAAACTGCTGAGAATCAGTTGGGGAAAGCTAGGAAGATCAAAAAGCCATGGATACGAGAGAATGCGTAACAAGAGAGGGATGGACAGCTGCAACAAGAGAGGGAGAAGAGAAGGAAGAGGAAGCAGGAGGCAACTGATCTGTGATAGTATAGAGCTGCCAGCAAAGAGTGCAGAAAAGCACTCAACGAAGCGAAGAACAAAGGGGTGGAAGACGAAACCAGGGGAAAATGAAGACTGCATGATACGCAGCAACACTGACCAGGTCTAATGAAGTCATGAAGAAGCCACGTAGCACGAGGGCAACTGAGATCAAATGCAAGCACACACAGCTGCCATGGAATAAAAATGGGAATCTTGCAAGACTGAGGCGGATACTGCAGAAATGTGGGAAGAATATTGCAGAGATCTTCACAACTAGGAGGTACAGAAGGACTCCAAAGTGCTAGATGAAGCTGTGCAGCAGGAAAACATCAAAGAAGAGGAAGAAATCTTAGTGTCGGAAGTTGAAGCTGCCATGGAGCAAGCTGAAGCAGAACAAGAACTCATTCAAGTTGGTTGGGAAATCACAGCGAAAGTGCTACACAAGCTTTGCAAAAAGATCCTGAAGACAAGAAAGGTGCCGAGTCAGTGAGCAAAAGGTATTCTCATCACCATAATGAAGACTAACAGTAGGAAGTGTACGGACTACGGAACCATCAGACTAAATCTGTCACGCGTCAAAGGTGATTCAGAAGAGGAAGAAGCACTGCTCAACAGATAGCGACCTTGAGAACTATGAGCGAGAAAGCAAGAGACGTTGAAAACGATCTGTCACAACTTAGATATTCGAAAAGCTTTTGATAGAGTCTGACATGAGGAACTGTGGTACTCAAAGGGCAAGTATATAACATTGGGAAAGGAATAACTGCGTTGATCAGGAGCTTGCACGATGGATTAAAATCTAAAGTTCTGTCTGGTGAGTAGTTTACAGAGTGGTTCCGGACTACTGTTGGTTGCGACAAGGATGCCCGCTGTTGCCTGTCCTGTTCAACTTTTGTCTTGGGAGAATCATTAAAATAACACTTGAAGGCCATTTTCGAGGCGTGAGATGCGCCGGGAGACGGATAAATGATCTCCGATTTGTTGGTGACATCCTGGATGAAGATGCGGATGCTCTGCAGGTTACGGGAAGACTTGGGGAAACTTGATGACGGACAAGAGGAGGGACATATTTAGTTATTGAATGTAAGGGTTAATCGGATCGGTAGTCATGGCAACGAGCTGGACAATGGATAAGAAAGATGAAAAGAAACCGAGAGCTTTCGGGATGAAGACCTACAGAAGGATGACTGGAAAAAAAGGAAGTGATAAGGATCTACGGAAAGGAGGTGGGCTTTGTGAATCTGATTAAGAGAAGGAAATTCCGCTTTTTCGGACATGTTGCGAGAAGTGCTGGAGTGCTGAGGCTGTGGTTAAAACTGCTGTTGAGGGACGAAGAGACAAGCAGGCAATCTCAAGGAGTGAAATGGAGAAGATGGTGCAGCTGAGCAGGACGGCCTTAGCTCGAAGGAGGTGGAGAACCGCTGTCGAGAAACGGGTGCACCAACGGCCTTACTGGCGTGGACGTGATGATGATGCATCTATGTAGGCTAGATTAGCAATCCATTCTATTCCTGCATCCATGATAGGCTAGATTAGCAATCCATTCTATTCCTGCATCCATGATAGGCTAGATTAGCAATCCATTCTATTCCTGCACCCATGATAGGCTAGATTAGCAATCCATTCTATTCCTGCATCCATGATAGGCTAGATTAGCAATCCATTCTATTCCTGCATCCATGATAGGCTAGATTAGCAATCCATTCTATTCCTGCACCCATGATAGGCTAGATTAGCAATCCATTCTATTCCTGCACCCATGATAGGCTAGATTAGCAATCCATTCTATTCCTGCATCCATGATAGGCTAGATTAGCAATCCATTCTATTCCTGCATCCATGATAGGCTAGATTAGCAATCCATTCTATTCCTGCACCCATGATAGGCTAGATTAGCAATCCATTCTATTCCTGCACCCATGATAGGCTAGATTAGCAATCCATTCTATTCCTGCACCCATGATAGGCTAGATTAGCAATCCATTCTATTCCTGCATCCTGGACGCCCATCAGCCGGAGACCCTGTTTCCCATGAGGCCGGAGCTCCCCATCTCATTTGCGGGATACGTATTCGGCCGCACACTTGTGGGAGATTTGTCCCGCCAGCTTTCCAAATCCCCGTCAGGGCCGGATCAGCTGCATCAAGTTTCCATCAGCATCACCGCGACTGTCAGGTGCTCGGGCGCGAGGATTTGGCAATGAGGAAGCCGACCGAGCTTTGGTGAGAGGCGGATGGGATTTGACTAATCCTGCTGCCCAAGTCCGGTGTTGCGTGACGGGCGGGCGCCTTGCCGACTGAATCGGCCTCGCGTGTCTGCGGCCCAGCCCTCAGAGGCTGCCGGCATTTCCTGCAGACGGAGCTTTGAAGTGAAGTCCGTTTGTTGCAGCAGCCTTTTTGCTTGGGGCGGAAGTGTCTGCTGCGAGTTTACCAACTGGCTTGTCATGCAGGACCTGTTCATTTCGTGTCTCACCTCTTCATTTCCCGTGTCTCACCTGTTCATTTCCCGTGTCTCACCTGTTCCTTTCACGTGTCTCACCTGTTCCTTTCCCGTGTCTCACCTGTTCATTTCCCGTGTCTCACCTGTTCATTTCCCATGTCTCACCTGTTCATTTCCCGTGTCTCACCTGTTCATTTCCCGTTTCTCAACTGTTCATTTCCCGTGTCTCACCTGTTCATTTCCCGTGTCTCACCTGTTCATTTCCCGTGTCTCACCTGTTCATTTCCCGTGTCTCACCTGTTCATTTCCCGTGTCTCACCTGTTCATTTCCCGTGTCTCACCTGTTCATTTCCCGTTTCTCACCTGTTCATTTCCTGTTTCTCACCTGTTCATTTCCTGTTTCTCACCTGTTCATTTCCCGTTTCTCACCTGTTCATTTCCCGTTTCTCACCTGTTCATTTCCCGTTTCTCACCTGTTCATTTCCCGTTTCTCACCTGTTCATTTCCCGTTTGTCACCTGTTCATTTCCCGTGTCTCTCCTGTTCATTTCCCACTGCCTCCCCTGTTCATTCCCACTGCCTCCCCTGTTCATTCCCACTGCCTCTCCTGTTCATTCCCACTGCCTCCCCTGTTCATTCCCACTGCCTCTCCTGTTCATTCCCACTGCCTCCCCTGTTCATTCCCACTGCCTCTCCTGTTCATTCCCACTGCCTCCCCTGTTCATTCCCACTGCCTCCCCTGTTCATTCCCACTGCCTCCCCTGTTCATTCCCACTGCCTCTCCTGTTCATTCCCACTGCCTCCCCTGTTCATTCCCACTGCCTCTCCTGTTCATTCCCACTGCCTCCCCTGTTCATTCCCACTGCCTCCCCTGTTCATTCCCACTGCCTCCCCTGTTCATTCCCACTGCCTCTCCTGTTCATTCCCACTGCCTCCCCTGTTCATTCCCACTGCCTCTCCTGTTCATTCCCACTGCCTCCCCTGTTCATTCCCACTGCCTCCCCTGCTCATTCCCACTGACATTTCATCATTCACGCAATAAAGAAATTCTTCATTTCCCTTGTCCCCCCGAGAATCGGCGAGTAATTTCAATTTGAGAATATAAAAATTGAATATTTCAAGAGGCGGCCCTACTGTCAAGAGGGCGGCTCTGGCCAGTGCTGGGCAATTGCCGAATTTGAGTTGCACTTGCAGTTGCGGGAACATCGCCCTCTCGCTCACTGACCCTCCCGGGCTGTGGGGGCCCGAGCTCGGCAGGAGCGGCTCTGCTAATTGCCGGCATCCTGTTGGGGGGGGGCAGTGACTGGCGGCGAATCGGGTCCGAGATCCCCTTTCTCTCCCCTTCATCCAGCGACCAGCCGCTCACTTTGCCGGCTATAAACTTGTTCGGGCGCACTGACAAGCCAGTTGAGATACATTTGGTTCAAGAGCATCAGTGAGAGATATCAGCCCGTTGGTTAGGTGAGTAATCTTTACAAGTGTTATCCTAATGGCAATTTATCATAGCAACACAGACTAGAAGAATCTCAACCCAGACTAGGAGAATCTCAACCCAGACTAGAAGAGTCTCAAATCAGACTAGGAGAATCTCAACACAGAGTAGAGAGCCCCCCTCCACCGGACAAGGAGAATCCCCACTGAGAGTAAGAGAATCCCCACTGAGAATAGGAGAATCCCCACTGAGAATAGGAGAATCCCCACCGAGAATGGCAGAATCCCCACCGAGAATAGGATAATCCCCACTGAGAATAGGATAATCCCCACTGAGAATAGGATAATCCCCACTGAGAATAGGAGAATCCCCACTGAGAATAGGAGAATCCCCATTGAGAATTGGAGAATCCCCACCGTGAATAGGAGAATCCCCACTGAGAATAGGATAATCCCCACTGAGAATAGGATAATCCCCACTGAGAATAGGAGAATCCCCACTGAGAACAGGAGAAGCCCCATTGAGAATAGGAGAATCCCCACCGTGAATAGGAGAATCCCCACTGAGAATAGGAGAATCCCCATTGAGAATAGGAGAATCCCCACCGTGAATAGGAGAATCCCCACTGAGAATAGGAGAATCCCCACTGAGAATAGGAGAATCCCCACTGAGAATAGGAGAATCCCCACTGAGAATAGGAGAATCCCCACCGAGAACAGGAGAAGCCCCACCCAGACTTTGGAAATCTCTTCTGGCTAGAAGCCGACACCGCCCAGCATGTCGAACTCGGCGCACCGGCGGCCGCTGATCGTGTCTCATCTGGGCAGCTTCTACGAGCCGGCCGAGCAGCTGCCGACCAACTGCGGCCAATTCGAGCCGTTGAAGTCGGCGGAGTCCGAGCGGCTGCTGCCAGCGCCGGTGCGCCACGGCGCCAGTGGCGGCTGTCGATCGACGCGCCTGTGGCAGGCGATGCTCTGGTCCGGCGCCCTCCTGCTGCTGCTGGGCGCTGCCAGCCTTGTCGGGGTCCAGCTGGCACCCCGGCGGCCGGCGCTGGTCGAGACGCCCAGCAGCGAAGGCGACCGACACGGCGTCATCGGGCTCCGGCGCCGGCCGGAGAACGCCGAGTGGAATCGCCGCCTGGAGCTCGCCGGCTACGCTGCCCTCGGAGTCTTTGGTCTCGGCGGCCTGCTGACCGCGGCCGGCCTCCTGCTGCCCTCCGTCACCGCCTGGCACCGCGTCGGCGAGACCGAAGACACCGCCGCGGTCAACGAGCTGCCCGGTGGCCTCACGGTGGCTGACGGGGCTGCGGCGGCTCCGCTGGCTCTCGGGCCCGCCACGCCGACGACGCTGCAGCCGCAGAGACAGTCGGAGGGCAGCGTCAGGAACGGGGCAGTGCGCTGGCGATGAGGCTGGGGCTCTGGGGACCTCAAATATTCATTTTAGTGACCATTGCACAGTAGTTTCAGCTGCAGGCATAGAGCGGATTGCTAATCTAGCCTATCATGGGTGCAGGAATAGAATGGATTGCTAATCTAGCCTATCATGGATGCAGAAATAGAATGGATTGCTAATCTAGCCTATCATGGGTGCAGGAATAGAATGGATTGCTAATCTAGCCTATCATGGATGCAGGAATAGAATGGATTGCTAATCTAGCCTATCATGGGTGCAGGAATAGAATGGATTGCTAATCTAGCCTATCATGGATGCAGGAATAGAATGGATTGCTAATCTAGCCTATCATGGGTGCAGGAATAGAATGGATTGCTAATCTAGCCTATCATGGGTGCAGGAATAGAATGGATTGCTAATCTAGCCTATCATGGGTGCAGGAATAGAATGGATTGCTAATCTAGCCTATCATGGATGCAGGAATAGAATGGATTGCTAATCTAGCCTATCATGGGTGCAGGGATAGAATGGATTGCTAATCTAGCCTATCATGGATGCAGAAATAGAATGGATTGCTAATCTAGCCTATCATGGGTGCAGGAATAGAATGGATTGCTAATCTAGCCTATCATGGATGCAGAAAAGAGCGGATTGCTAATCTAGCCTATCATGGATGCAGGAATAGAGCGGATTGCTAATCTAGCCTATCATGGGTGCAGGAATAGAATGGATTGCTAATCTAGCCTATCATGGGTGCAGGAATAGAATGGATTGCTAATCTATGGATTGCTACGAGGCAATTCAGTTGGTATAACACAAGAATAGCTGCATGTATTCAAAAGACTTTAAATTTTCTTTGCGATGTATGTTTCTGCCGTTTTGCAGCTCATTTGTCTGTTATAATTTTTGAACCACTAATTTGGGTCCTTTTTCTTGCTGTGTGTTTGTCTAAATATAAAATTCTTTCAGCGCCACTGTAAGTAGCACTCGTAGGTTATTTAACTGTTTAAAAGCCAGTTGCAGGATATTAAATGTTAATCATTTTTTGAATGGCGACCTTGGTAATAAAACTCCAAATCCCCGGAAACACTGTGTGAATCCGAATTAATACCTTTGTGAATGCCAGAGACCACTGTCTGAGTCCCAGTGAATGTTAGAGAGCACTGTCTGAGTCCCAGTGAATGCTGAATGCTGTGTGAATGCCAGAGAGCACTGTCTGAGTCCCAGTGAATGCTGTGTGAATGCCAGAGAGCAGTATCTGAGTCCCAGTGAATGCTGTGTGAATGCCAGAGAGCAGTATCTGAGTCCAGTGAATGCTGTGTGAATGCCAGAGAGCACTGTCTGAGTCCCAGTGAATGCTGTGTGAATGCCAAAGAGCACTGTCTGAGTCCCAGTGAATGCTGTGTGAATGCCAGAGAGTAGTATCTGAGTCCCAGTGAATGCTGTGTGAATGCCAGAGAGCACTGTCTGAGTCCCAGTGAATGCTGTGTGAATGCCAGAGAGCACTGTCTGAGTCCCAGTGAATGCTGTGTGAATGCCAGAGAGCACTGTCTGAGTCCCAGTGAATGCTGTGTGAATGCCAGAGAGCAGTATCTGAGTCCCAGTGAATGCTGTGTGAATGCCAGAGAGCACTGTCTGAGCCCCAGTGAATGCTGTGTGAATGCCAGAGAGCAGTATCTGAGTCCCAGTGAATGCTGTGTGAATGCCAGAGAGCACTGTCTGAGTCCCAGTGAATGCTGTAAATAGCTGTCCAGCTCAGAGTGGCTCAGTACATTGGGTTGGCAGCAGGCATAAATTGGCTGCCGCCAAAGCCCGCAGCCGGACTGTCCGGGCGCCGTCCCACTTTGGCCAGACGGAGCGCCGGCTCGAATTTCGTTCGCTTCGCTAAAAATTTGTGCAAAATCCTAAATGTTGTCCTCCGCGTCATCGGGCTGCACCTCTCGGGAGCGCGGCGGGCCGTGCCAGGCATCGGGTGTCTTGTTCGCTGGTTTTTCTAGCGAGTTTGCAGGCAAGAGCGGAGCAAGACCTGCGTTTAGCAATGATTGATCTGACAGGCTGCGTGCTCAAGTGACTGATAACTGGCTTGACGGCACTGACAGCCTTTGGGGGCTGTGAATTTCATTTTGCCGAAAGTAGAATTGATGAGCTGCTATTAGAGAACAATGAATAGTAGACAGGATAAGATAGTAGACTGGGTAGATAGTAGATTGGGTAGATGGTAGACTCGCAGGTAGGCAGTAGGCAGGTAGACAGGTAGGCAGTAGGCAGGTAGGCAGTAAGCAGGGAAGCAGGTAGGCAGTAAGCAGGGAAGCAGGTAGGCAGTAAGCAGGGAAGCAGGTAGGCAGTAAGCAGGGAAGCAGGTAGGCAGGTAGGCAGTAGGCAGGTAGACAGGTAGGCAGTAGGCAGGTAGGCAGTAGGCAGGTAGGCAGTAAGCAGGGAAGCAGGTAGGCAGTAGGCAATAAGCAGGGAAGCAGATAGGCAGGTAGGCAGTAAGCAGGGAAGCAGGTAGGCAGTAGGCAGTAAGCAGGGAAGCAGGTAGGCAGGTAGGCAGTAAGCAGGGAAGCAGGTAGGCAGGTAGGCAGTAAGCAGGGAAGCAGGTAGGCAGTAGGCAGTAAGCAGGGAAGCAGGTAGGCAGTAGGCAGGTAGGCAGGTAAGCAGGGAAGCAGGTAGGCAGGTAGGCAGTAGACAGGTAGGCAGTAGACAGGTAGGCAGTAGACAGTAGGCAGGTGTTCAAAGAGACCTGCATGCCCCGCTAATTGAAAAGCAGCCAGCAGCAAAGCTCGGTCCGGGCTTTTCCGCTCTCCCACGCGAAAGCATCGAGTGGCAAATCCGCGCTGTGCGCCGGCGTCTTTGCCGAAATTGAAGTCTCCAATTTCTTAAAGTTGCTTTGCGTGCTGCCCAACTCCAAGGCCGCTCCTCAAAGTCTCTGAGCAGCCTCGAAGCCTAAGGGTTGCCTTACAGTGCGCCTGCACTCTGCAGCTGGCGGAGACAGTAAGATAAACAAAAATTTGAAAACTGAAATTTCTGACTTCAGCGGAGCAGCGCGTGGATCATCAGAAGGGCAGAGCGCGGTCAGGTGCATTTGGGGCTGGCGTGCACGGATATTGGCTGGGGGTTACCATGCGATTCACACAGGTGATCGGGCCAACCCCAAGGCACAGAGCAGAGTGTACATGCGTAACGATTTGAAAGTCAGGGCCGCTGTACACCCGCTGTGAGCGCGTGTGCGAGTGCGCGCCTGCTTGCATGTGTCACTATGGATTTTATGAAGGGGGGACAAAGGCTAGAATTCTACATGACTAAATTCCTACATTATTTTGGGAATCGGTGTTGTTATCACATTTTGGCGCCGAAGGCAGGCACTCATTTTGGCGCCGCAGGCATTCATTTTGGCGCCGCAGGCACTCATTTTGGCGCCGCAGGCACTCATTTTGGCGCCGCAGGCACTCATTTTGGCGCCGCAGGCACTCATTTTGGCGCCGCAGGCACTCATTTTGGCGCCGCAGGCACTCATTTTGGCGCCACAGGCACTCATTTTGGCGCCACAGGCACTCATTTTGGCGCCGAAGGCAGGCACTCATTTTGGCGCCGCAGGCACTCATTTTAGCGCCGCAGATCACAGGCACCCACTTTCGCGCCACAGGCACTCATTTTAGCGCCGCAGGCACTCATTTTAGCGCCGCAGACAGGCACTCATTTTAGCGCCGCAGACAGGCACTCATTTTGGCGCCGCAGGCACTCATTTTAGCGCCGCAGACAGGCACCCACTTTCGCGCCACAGGCACTCATTTTGGCGCCGCAGGCACTCATTTTGGCGCCGCAGGCACTCATTTTGGCGCCACAGGCACTCATTTTGGCGCCACAGGCACTCATTTTGGCGCCGAAGGCAGGCACTCATTTTGGCGCCGCAGGCACTCATTTTAGCGCCGCAGATCACAGGCACCCACTTTCGCGCCACAGGCACTCATTTTAGCGCCGCAGGCACTCATTTTAGCGCCGCAGACAGGCACTCATTTTAGCGCCGCAGACAGGCACTCATTTTGGCGCCGCAGGCACTCATTTTAGCGCCGCAGACAGGCACCCACTTTCGCGCCACAGGCACTCATTTTGGCGCCGCAGGCACTCATTTTCGCACCACAGGCACTCATTTTGGCGCCGCAGGCACTCATTTTAGCGCCGCAGATCACAGGCACCCACTTT
Source organism: Macrostomum lignano (assembly GCA_002269645.1). Classification (NCBI taxonomy): domain Eukaryota; kingdom Metazoa; phylum Platyhelminthes; family Macrostomidae; genus Macrostomum; species Macrostomum lignano. Next base: position 41,500 of record NIVC01002381.1, read on the forward strand.
CGCGCCACAGGCACTCATTTTGGCGCCGCAGGCACTCATTTTGGCGCCGCAGGCACTCATTTTAGCGCCGCAGATCACAGGCACCCACTTTCGCGCCACAGGCACTCATTTTGGCGCCGCAGGCACTCATTTTAGCGCCGCAGACAGGCACCCACTTTCGCGCCACAGGCACTCATTTTAGCGCCACAGGCACTCATTTTCGCGCCACAGGCACTCATTTTCGCGCCACAGGCACTCATTTTGGCGCCGCAGGCACTCATTTTAGCGCCGCAGACAGGCACCCACTTTCGCGCCACAGGCACTAATTTTCGCGCCACAGGCACTCATTTTCGCGCCACAGGCACACATTTTGGCGCCGCAGACAGGCACTCATTTTCGCGCCACAGGCACTCCTTTCGGCGCCACAGGCACTCATTTTGGCGCCACAGGCACTCATTTTGGCCCCATAAGCAGACCTAGCAGGACACAAAAATTCTTAGATTTAGATCCACAGAAGAATGCACAGGAAATAGAACAAGATTTTTTAATTTAATGCATTTTTCATTTCTCCTCTTTCCTAACTAAATGGAGCTCAGGGGCTCATTTAGAATTTGTTCGCCTGCAAATAATAAGTATATTAGCTGTAAAGTAAGAGGACAATGTAATTTTAGTGCTACATGACAGCAAGATGGGGGCATTGGGTCTAAGAAAATCAGGTTCGGCAGAGCGAATATTCAGTATGTCGGGAGAGGCCTCTGCTTTCATGTGCAGAATGCTGGCTAATAAATGCTACTGCAAACAAAAAACTGTCTTGGAAAAAAGATTCAATTTTGCATGAAAAAAATAATTGTCATGACGGGTATACCACATTGGAAAAGATTTCAGTTTTTATCAAAAAATGAGTCATTCTAAGACTTAAAGTGCACAGGGCTTTGCTTTGCTCTTTTCTTTTCAGTGGCTCAGCCAATCAGAGCGGGGCGGGGCAGCCAAGCGTCTCTCTCAGCCTGTCAGCCAATCAGAGCGGGGCGGGGCAGCCAAGCGTCTCTCTCTCAGCCTGTCAGCCAATCAGAGCGGGGCGGGGCAGCCAAGCGTCTCTCTCTCAGCCAGCCAGCCAATCACCAGTCGTCCTCATCGTCATCCGAGTCGTCATCCGCCTTGTCGCCACGGATCGTCTTGCCCGAAGGCTTCTTGCCGCTGGCACCTCCTTTGCCGCCTTTGCCGCCTTTGCCGCCTTTCCCGCCGCCAGCTCCGCCCTGCTGACGGCCGGCCGCCGAGTCCGGCGGGGTCTCCAGGTCGCCGCGATAGTCGATGACCTCCGAGCGGGCCAGACGCCACTCCAACATCTCTGTGGAGAAATTGTCGTGGCCGCCCAGATCGTCGAAGCCGACAATGTAGTCCTTGACTTTCTCGTCCTTGACGATGCACAAAGTCGGGATGACGCGGACGCCGAGGCGCCGGGTCAGGAAGGGCGCTTTCTCGACGCTGATTCGCACGAATTTGCACTCAATGTGGCGCGGCGCCAGCGCGGTGAGGTGGCGGTCAACAATGCCGCAGCGGAAGGTCGTGTCCCGGTAGAAGTGGCACACCAGCCGCTTGCTTCGCATGGACTCGTCAAAGAAGTCGCGCTCCTGTGTGAGCTCGGCCAGACTGCCGTGCCCGTTGGCCAGCCACTCGTCCCGCTGCTTGGCCTGTTCCTTCAGCTGGCGCAGCCGGCGCTCCCGCAGCCGCTCCAGGTCGTCCTCGTTGAGGTTCTCAAGACGCTCGATCTCGTTGTCGAGACGCTGCTCGATCATCTTGGCGGCGCGGACCATCTGGGTCTCCAACACCTTCTCCAGCTGCGCGTTGCCCGTCATTTTCTTCCAGTTTGCTTTTGGTTGGCGGCCGGGCTGTTGCTGGGGGATTGAGCTCGAGTGAGCAAGTTGGCTGAGCAAGTGCTCAGCTGCTGCCACATGCTGGCTTTGAGAGCACAAGCGCTGGCGCAGGATTGCGTCTATGGCCGGCCGCTGTTGCAAAAGTACATGCTGAACTGAGCTTCAAAAGGATGACTAACAGTAATTCCAAGGGTTTTCCCAATTTAACTGCCGCACGACTATAGAAAGAATTTTTGATAGATAAAATTGTACTAATCCTCATTTATGACCCTTGATCAAATGATTCTAAGAATCTACTGGTACAATAAGATAGTCTTCAATGATAACAAATGATCTCAGATGATCTCAAATGGACTCATGCAGATGATCCCAGATGGACTCAGATGATCCCAGATGGACTCAGATTGATCCCAGATGGACTCAGATGATCCCAGATGGACTCAGATGATCCCAAATGGTCTCAGATAATTCCAAATGGACTCAGATGATCCCAAATGGTCTCAGATGATCCCAAATAGTCTCAGATAATCTCAAATGGTCTCAGAAGATCTGAGATGGACTCAGATGATCCCAAATGGACTCAGATGATCCCAAATGGACTCAGATGATCCCAAATGGTCTCAGATGATCCCAAATGGACTCAGATGATCTCAAATTGTCTTAGATGATCCCAGATGGACTCAGATGTTCCCAGATGGTCTCAGATGATCTCAAATGGACTCATGCAGATGATCCCAGATGGACTCAGATGATCCCAAATGGTCTCAGATAATTCCAAATGGACTCAGATGATCCCAAATGGTCTCAGATGATCCCAAATGGTCTCAGATGATCCCAAATGGACTCAGATGATCCCAAATTGTCTTAGATGATCCCAGATGGACTCAGATGTTCCCAGATGGTCTCAAATGATCTCAAATGGACTCATGCAGATGATTCCAGATGGACTCAGATGATCTCAAATGGTCTCAGATGATTTCAAATGGACTCAGATGATCCCAAATGGTCTCAGATGATCCCAAATGGTCTCAGATGATCCCAAATGGTCTCAGATGATCCCAAACTGATCCAGAGTCATTCCAAAAGCGCACATGAAGAAATAGATTGCTTTTTCCTGTTGCTGATCGGCAAAAATAATATTCCAGCAAATAATTTAATTTTTAATTGAAGTTCGGGCATTAATACGTTTTTTTCTACAATAAATACACATGTACCCGCTGAATCCAAACTGTGCACAGGGCGGTCTTTTAAACACTTTGTGTTGACACGCAATATGTAGTATGAAGGAACAAAAAATTAAAATAATAAAATCGAAACAGTAAAACAAATATTAGCAGTGATTCTAAGGGGAATTGGATATACAAAGGAAATTTTTAAGACTTCTTTTCTAAAAGCACGTGCGCTGCTATGGCTCAGGCTCTGGCTATGCTAGATTGCGTTGAATTAGAAAGCTGTCGGAATATGAGCTAACCCACGAGATTGGGGGGGGGGGGGCTACCAGGACAGTCAGGACACCCGGATGTGTGAGCATTTATGACAGTCAGATGTGTCAGCATTTATGACAGTCAGATGTGTGAGCATTCATGACAGTCAGATGTGTGAGCATTTATGACAGTCAGATGTGTCAGCATTTATGACAGTCAGATGTGTGACTGTTCAGGACACCCGGATGTGTAACTATTCAGGACACCCGGATGTGTGAGCATTTATGACACCCGGATGTGTAACTATTCAGGACACCGGATGTGTGAGCATTCAGGACACCCGGATGTGTGAGCATTCAGGACACCCGGATGTGTGAGCATTCAAGACACACGGATGTGTAACTATTCAGGACACCCGGATGTGTGACTGTTCAGGACACCCGGATGTGTGACTGTTCAGGACACCCGGATGTTTGACTGTTCAGGACACCCGGATGTGAGAGCACTCTGGACACCCGGATGCGTGTCAGGTCAGGTCAAAACACCCGGATGCGGTCCCGCGGCACAGTCTCGAGGTCGTCGTCCACGGTGAGCAGCGCCATGAAGCCGAAGAACACGGCCGCCGATGACAGGAAGTGCCAGACGTCGTGCACATCGTAGAAGCCGGCCAGCACACAGGCCTGGTTGCGCAGCCGCGATCCGGCCGCGCTGTCCTCCCAGTTGGCCGGCTGCTGCAGGTAGAAGCGGCCCGCGCCGGCCCAGGCCACCCCGGCCAGGGCCAGGTAGGCCAGAGGCGCCTTGGCCAGCCTCTCGCCTGAGCGCAGCTTCATCACCAAGTAGTAGAGAAAGTAGGCCAGCGAGTTGGCGGTGAGCACCCAAAGCAGGAAGCTGCCGAAGTCTCTCGGCCGGGCCAAGGCGCCGTAGAGCCCCAGGCCGAGGTTGGCAGCGTTGGCGACGGCCAGGAGGGCGGCGCGGGCGGGGGCGCGTGGCCAGCCGACGCAGCGCAGGCTGAGCAGCAGGCTCGCCCCGGTGAGGAGGCCGCAGAACAGGGCGTAGAAAGCGACGCTGCCGCCGCCATAGAAGACGCCAAGCAGGCCGGTGAGGATGACGATGGCCAGGGCCAGGTAGGCGGCGTGGGCGGGCGCGTTCGAGTCCGGGTGGCGGGCCTGGTAGAGGCACAGGGCGCACAGGCCGCAGAGCATGTACATGAAGGCCGTGTCGAACTGGAAATTGCTGTAGCTTGGGCAGACGTGATAGCAGGCCGACATGACGCCCTGCATGATGAGCGCCACCCCCATGGCGTAGTGGAGGCCGTGGTGCTGCGGCAGGCCCAGCGGAGGCTGCAGCGGAGTCCTACGCCCCGGCGGCCGGCGTCGCTGAAGGAGGTCGCGGCGCCAGACGAGCAGCAGGAACAGCAGCCCGAGCAGGCCGTAGCTGATGTTGGAGAAGACGCTGTTGAACGAAGAGATCGGGCCCAGCGGGTGCGAGCACTCGAAGTTGTAGAAGCAGATGTCCTCGTCCCCGCTGGTGTTGAGCACCCGCTGGTAGGTGAGCACAAGCTGCACCACCGGCAGGCAATAGAAGATAGAGATGATGATGAGGTACCAGCAGTACAGCCGGTACTTCTTCCGCAGCCGTCTGGACGGCTTTCTTGCCAGCTCGAGCACCGACGGCGGCGTCTGTGGTGAAGGAGGCGGCAGCGGCGAGTCCGACTGTGAAGGCAGCACCGGTGGCGGCAACGGTGGTGGCGGTGGAGACTCCCTGAGCTTCCTTGAGCTGGCCAGGTGGCTGAGGGTGGACAGGGCCAAGGCTAGCAGGTAGCAAAGCACGTAAAACAGCAGCGTCCACAGCACCGGCCAGCCGTACTGCTCGCTGTGCAGCGACGCCTGCACGTGCAACGTCAGCCGCTTCACCCGGCCCTGCTGGCGAGTTCCGCTGCCAGCTGGCGGCGACGCTGACGGAGACGCCGCCTCCACTTCGGCTTCCACGCCGCCGCGGCAGTTGGCGTCGTTCGGGTAGACCAGCAGCACCACGTTGAAGCGGTCGGGCGTCCCGACGGCTGGGTCTCCTCGTCCGATGCTGAGCACCGCTTTCCGGCTGGCCGTCTGCCGGACGCCCGAGAACTCGACGTTCCGCGCCAGGTCGTTGGCCGGGCAGGCCGCCGCCTGGACCGCCAGCCGCATGCAGAGCGCGTCGTCCGACTGCACGCGCACCTGCACGCTGGTGACGTTCGGCGGGTAGACGAACCTGAAGTACTGCGGCTGCGTGGGCGACACCTCCACTTGGACCGGGGAGTCCAGGCCCAGCCGGAAGTTGGGGACCAGCGTCGCGCTCAAGCTGAACCGGATCTGCCGCGGCCTCTGCGACGTCACCTCCACGAAGACGGTGTGGCTGCCCCGCCGGTGGACCGGGCACAGGGTGCGGGACACCACGCCGAAGCCGGCGTACTCCCCGGACATGGGCAGCCGCCAGGAGATCACCTCCCGCTGCTGCCTGGCCACCACCAGCAGCGGGAATTCGGAGTCCGCTTCGTCGCTTTCAACGGAGACTCGAACCGCCGCGTCGGCGCCTCCCGTCGAGCCGTCGTCGGGCGTGGCGTAGGTGAAGGCGAACACGCGCTCGACGCCTGCGCCGACTGAGCTGCGGTAGACGCGACCGAAGCTTGCCGTCTCGGCGGTCGATGCAGCGTTGGCCGCCTCTAGGAGCAGCAAGAGCAGCAGGTGGCGAGCCGCCATGCCTGACAGCAAAGCCATAAACTTGGAGCTGGCAAGTTCTCAGCTGTTATGGGGCTGGCAGAGGGCAATGCAGTGAGAGTGTATACAAGTATGTGAAGTCCAGAACCAGTCCCGAGTCAGCTGAGCTCAGCCAATAAGAACGGTTCCTCGGTCTCTGGAGGCTGCCTATATTTTAGGGTGGATGGCGAATGCAAATCCAAATGAAGTCCTGTGCAGTTCTCAGCTGAGTAGACACTGCTGGCTGATCATTTCGTGACTTTTCTGCTAGAGAGCTTGGCAAGCCTAAGGGCTCAAATCTGGGGGGTGGGGGGAGGGGATTAGCGGCTTAGTGAAGGAATAATTCCCTGCCCTCAGCTGCGGCCGGCGGGCTCCATCTTTGCCAGCCAAATTGATTTCAATCTTTTCGATCCCTTGCCCGAATCTAATCAGCTGTGTGGGCCCGCCTCTGCGTTCTCTAGCAATCTATCTATCCATCTATCTATCTATCTATCTATCTATCTATCTATCTATCTATCTATCTATCTATCTATCTATCTATCTATCTATCTATCTATCTATCTATCTATCTATCTATCTATCTATCTATCTATCCATCTATCTATCTATCTATCTATCTATCTATCTATCTATCTATCTATCCATCTATCTATCTATCTATCTATCTATCTATCCATCTATCTATCTATCTATCTATCTATCTATCTATCTATCTATCTATCTATCCATCTATCTATCTATCTATCTATCCATCTATCTATCTATCCATCTATATTTCTATCTATCTATCTATCTATCTATCTATCTATCTACCTATCTATCTATCTACCTATCTATCTATCTATCTATCTATCTATCTATCTATCTATCTATCTATCTATCTATCTATCTATCTATCTATCTATCTATCTATCTATCTATCTATCTATCTATCTATCTATCTATCTATCTACCTATCTATCTATCTACCTATCTATCTATCTATCTATCTATCTATCTATCTATCTATCTATCTATCTATCTATCTATCTATCTATCTATCTATATATCTATCTATGTATCTATCTATCTATCTATGTATCTATGTATGTATGTATCTATCTATCTATCTATCTATGTATGTATCTATCTATCTATCTATCTATCTATCTATCTATCTATCTATCTATCTATCTATCTATCTATCTATCTATCTATCTATCTATCTATCTATCTATCTATCTATCTATCTATCTATCTATCTATCAGTGCACTTTTGCACAGCTTTCCAAGATAACAGAGAGTCCCGTCCCTCAAAGGGGATCGAACTCCAGTTAGACAAGTGGGAGCCTCTAAAGCCAGCTTCCAATCTTCATCAGGCTGTCTGTCCGACGGATCCGGGGGGGGGGGGTTAGAGGCTCGGGGCCGCAAAGCCGCTGCTAATAACGAATCCTGCAAGGCGACGGGGGGGGTTTCGGGGTCGGGGATTTCCAATCTGCAGCCAGGATTGCAGCTGCGTCCTGGGCAGACTGGGAAGCTGCAAGCAACGCGGCACGCTGCATCAGGCACCGGGGGAAATTGCCTTCATTCCGTTTTTTTCGGCCGCCACCCGTGCTGGCCAGGCGAGTTTATTTTTTCCAGACGAACTTTTTGCTAAGCCGGTCTGTGCGAATCTGTCTCATTCTCGATGATCGTCTCTTGCAGAAGCGAAAGCGAGAGCAGCAGGAGACAACTCAACTGCCTGGCAACAAGATTGAGAGCTGCGTGAGAGCTTATGCCAGGCTGCACTGGAGTGTAAACTGAAACTCGGGCCTCTGTAAGTTAGCTATAATAGTCGGATATTAAGTTTCTGGGGTCCTTGGCCGGCGGGGCCCTGGAGAGCTGTGGTTCGACAACCTGCTAAGGCGCAGTGGCAGCCCAGTTATTACATTATAGGCTGAGGGCATATGATAGTTAAGCAGTGCTTTCAGCCCTGTGAAATGCTTATATTAGTTGGCGCAGCTCTCCATCATCTCTCTCTGATTTGATTTCGAGCCCTCGTATCGGCGAGCAGGCTTGAATATGCGGGCCACTGGGACGGTCGGTGCGAGTGTGCCGCGATGGATGGCCATTAGCGCAGCATTTTTCGAGTCCCCGCGGCTGAGACGGCAAGGCCTTTTGCTAAGAAGCCTCGCTGCTCGCCTCGATCGAACCCAATTGGCCTCTCTCAGCAACGATTCGCGCCGTTGCGTGCCTCGATGCTCGGTATCAGCTGAAAGTACTTTAAGGCCTTGCTGGAAAACATCGGATAATTTCTGTAGATGTAGTGAATTAATCAGTCGGCGTTGATGACGAACGTCGAAGCATTGTCCGCTCATAGATGCTGATCATTCAATTTGAGCAAAGAATAACATGTAGCTCGATACGTGCATGTGTACCAGAATGCCCATTCAAAAATGTTACTCGTGCATAGAAAATGTTAATCTCGTTAATACTAAATATTTGTTGCTGCTTCTTGCTGATGCTTTCCTGTTTTATTATTACTTCTGAAAGACTGATGGACGAGAATTATCTAAAAGGCAGTAAAACAATCTGAAACGAAGCATTGGATTGATCGTGTATTTAATCTGCTTCATGTACGTACATGTATACATGCATGTATAGATTTGGGTCGTAATAGCATAGGCCATTCTCCATCATGTAGTTAAAGCTATATTTCTCCCATATCCAGAATGCTCAATCAACTGGCAGAATAAGTATAGAAATAAAAACTCAAAAATACCACTCTTACTTCCGTGTGAATATAATTACCTGTATATTTAGTAAAATAACCAATTACCACAATTTCGAATATCTTTAAAAATTATAAAAATTATAAAGAAAGGCAAGAAAATAGCCAAAGAGCTATGATATGAAGTATTAATTTTAGTATCAGTATACACATGTAGCATAATCGGCAACAGCCTAAAACAGGATATTTGCTAGATAGCCAGCTAGACGGATGGAATACACTGTATAGTGTTTATTAATAAATCTAAAAATAAATATTTCGTGATGAAAAATTAAATAAAGTAAATAACCAAAGTATAAGCTCACCATTTTTAGATACCTTCGACAATCGTCGTTACTCTTTTACTCCTTACACTTTTTGGAATTCATTACATTTTATTGTTTGTTATACGAGTTATGGAGTTTAGTGTACAGAAATGCGCACCAGATTGGTTTTATTTTAATCTTTTATTTTTAAGAAGCCATAAACTTTTTTATTGACTTTCGCCGCCTGGCCCGCCTGGCGCTTGGCCTGCGGGTAGTGTTAGTGTAGTCAGAAAGTGAGCGATTGCAATGTTGATATTACATCTAGTAACTTCGTGGGCTGATAACTTACTATAAGTTTGTCTAGTCACGTGAATTAAATGCTTATTCAGAATTCAACCGAAGAGGCGAAGATTAGCTTGCATTATTATCATTCAGTCGGAGTGTCGCTGTCGGGTCTGGCATTGGTCTCACTCACGAAGGATACAGCTAGTCTATTGCTTGATGCTCCTGCTGAAGTCTTTATTTTAAATAAAGATAGAAAGAAGTAGATTACTATGTTATTGCAGTGCCAGAGTATTTAAATTCAATATCTGTAGGTCTATTCTAGCCTGTACGTAGCTAATGATGTTATCTCTGTTATTAGGCCTAACTTGCCAGTCTATCCCATCTGACAGTGAAAAGTGACACTAAAGCCCCTGTTCGTTCATACATTATAAAATTAGCTATAATAGACCTACAATAGTAAACTGACAATGGTCTATAAATGGTTTTAAATTCATTAAATATAAAAAGCACTAAGAAATAAGATTTTTAATTAAAGGATTAACAAATTAGATTATTATTGTTATAGTTATAGCATCATTGCCCAATTTAACATTTATGTTTTTAATAAGAAGTTAAAAATAAATTTTGGTAATAGAAACTATTGTGAAAATATATTATTCCCATTGGCATTGTCATTATTACCATAGCAATGATCATGCTATAGATATGTGCATTAGAAGTTGTGCAAAAATATTATCAATTGTATACTAGGCAACATTGCTAGACAAGTGGTCAATTTGAAATCTCTTAGCTCCTTAGCCTAGTCCAATATATATATATATCTAACAATATTTTATATAAATTATGTGAATTTACTGACCATTTTTAATAAAACAGTAACTATTAGTTATACTTACAATACTGCAAAAGAATTGTTTAAAATTAATAAATTGTCAATTTCAATCCAAAATTGAAATGCAAAGATTCTATCCTAGGGCTAGGCTATGATCTATGATATAGTGCATATTGCATTCCAACTTTTTGGTACAGCTATATACACATGTACTAAGAAGTTAAGAACCAAATTATAATAATAATAAATCTATACAGTATGATATTTGATACAAAGCATTTGATTGAAGCCCAAGCTATGTGCCCTGGATCCTTTCGATGAAATTTATATAATAAGTGTATTTATCACAAATTAGAAATTTCTAGTATACCTAATATGATCCTGATTGTGGCATTAATAAAATGATATATATTATAATAGGACTGCCATTTCTATATAAGGGGTGCCATCTCAAGGATACATATGATAAGTATACTATATGCGCCTTGGATAGCAATGGTATATATCATTGAGCTTGAGATGGTACCCCTTTTACACTTATTGTATATTTCATATTTTCAGACATTATAGTATTAATAATGGGAAACTCGCATGGTGCATTCTCTAAGGAAGAGCTGGCTGAGTACCAGGAGCTGACATACCTAACTAAGAGAGAGATTATTGAGTGAGTTGGCATCTTTGAATTTTTAATTGTTAATAAAATCATAATTCCAATGTCTATCTATACTTTCAATTCTCAAACTGCAGGGTCTACAACAGATTTACAAAGATCGATCCACAAGCACTGAAGGAGGACGCCAAGAATCCCAAGGTGGAATGGGAAAAGATTCTGGCAATTCCTGAACTCAGGGTGAGAGTTTGTATTGGCACATGTATTTTCCTCTTCACTGTTCACAGATTCTTATTCACGGTTCACAAAGACCTCTACTGATCACAGATTCTTATTCACTGTTCACATTGACCTCTTCGCTGTTCACAGACACTTATTCACTGTTCACAAAGACCTTTTCACTGTTCACAGACACTTATTCACTGTTCACTGTTCACAGATACTTATTCACTGTTCACAAAGACCTCTAGTGATCGCAGATTCTTTTTCACTGTTCACATAGACCTCTTCACTGTTCACAAAGACCTTCATTATTCACAAACATCTCTTCACTGTTCACAAAGACCTTTTCACTGTTCACAGACACTTATTCACTGTTCACATAGACCTCCTCACTGTTCACAAAGGCTTTATTAATTGTCAACAAAGACCTATCAGCTTGCAACCGTCCTACCCGCAGATGAACCCGTTCAAGGAGCGAATAGTTAGCGTGTTCAGCAGCGAGCCGAGCCGCATGTCGTTCGAGGACTTCCTGGACATGATGTCCGTGTTCAGCGAGGCGGCGGACAAGGCCACCAAGGTGAAGTACGCCTTCCTCATCTACGATTACGACGGCGATTTGCACATCGGCGAGGCCGACCTGCGCTGCATCATCCGGGCGCTGACGTCTAATGAGGAGGCCGGGCCGCAGCAGCAGCCGCAGCAGCAGCTCACGGACGATGATGTTGAGAAGCTGGTCAGCAATGTAAGTAGTGCAGATTTTGAGCAGGTGCAGGGTCCCCGAATCTCCCAGATCCCCAGTCCTCTGCTCTCCTAAATCCCCTGTTCTCTAATCTCCCAAATGCCCAGTCCCCAAATCTCCCTAATCCCCAGTTCTCTAATCTCCCAGATCCCCAGTCCCCGAATCTCCCAGTCCCGCATCTCCCAAATCCCCAGTTCTCTTATCTCCCAGATCCCCAGTCCCCGAATCTCCAAGATAAAATCTCTCAGTCCTAGAATGTCCCAGATCCCCCGTCAGATATCCGTATCTCCCAGATCCCCAGTCCCCGAATCTCCCAGTCCCGCATCTCCCAGATCCCCAGTCCCCGAATCTCTCAGTCCCGCATCTCCCAGATCCCCAGTTCTCTAATCTCCCATATCCCAGTCCCGCATCTCCCAGATCCCAGTCCCGCATCTCCCAGATCCCAGTCCCGCATCTCCCAGATCCCAGTCCCGCATCTCCCAGATCCCAGTCCCGCATCTCCCAGATCCCAGTCCCGCATCTCCCAGATCCCAGTCCCGCATCTCCCAGATCCCAGTCCCGCATCTCCCAGATCCCAATCCCGCATCTCCCAGATCCCAGTCCCGCATCTCACAGATCCCAGTCAGCCTGTAAGGCTAAGCCCATTCGAACGGCACCCCGCAGATCCTGGCCGAGTCGGACCGGGACGAGGACCGCAAGCTGTCATTCGCCGAGTTCGAGCACGTGATCTCCAAGGCGCCCGACTTTGTGAGCTCATTCCGAATCCGTGTCTAACTGGCTGTGAGACGGCCGGCTGACGGACAGATAGTCGGCCTTGGCTCTGTGCTCTATATTTACATTTTGCTAACCCGAGTGGCACCTGTCTTCGGATTTGCGCTGCCTGTAGAAACCTGTGATAAAACAGCCAGTGGCTGCGTGCTTATTGAATCAAAATTGTTTAGAATTCCATCCGCTTTGGTACTTGCAAAGATTGAATTGGCTTGAAAAGTCTATAATTAGAATATTTAATCAAAATTTGATTTCTACTTCAAGGATCATTCGCAATTTTTATTTCCCTTATCTGGGCCTCGCTTTGCTACTTATGCTTGACAGTCAGTAGTATAGAGTGCTTTGCGCTTTTTATTTGTTCGTGTAATCGAGAACTATGCTGTAGACTTTATAAATAGAAAGCTTAATAATATTATTTATTTTACAATCTTAATTAATTAGCATTGCTCGCTTGCGCTTAAGACTATTTTTATTCATCGACAAATATTTGCGAAAATGGCTCCAGTTTTGGTGTTGAAACATGCCTTGAGAGAAACTGACCGCCTTTTACCTTAACCTGCAATTATCAGTGCAGTTTTAAGCCTTTGGCCTGTAGTGAATGAATATGACAAACATTTATGCCGGATTTTATACCCAGCATTTCTGTTCACTTGATCAGAAGAAAGCTTTGCTGACTAATATTTTTGGGGTTGTTTTCTTTAATTTAAAAAAATTGCTTTAGTCTCGAAATTTTATCAGGAATTTTTTATTCCTGTCTGGGATTTCATTAACTTACAACTTATTCTGTTTAGAAAATTCACTTTTTGGAAATTTGGAAAAAAATAATAATTAATAATTGATTACAACAGCCCCCAGCTATTGCGCGGCGCATCTGAAGGCTGATCAGTCCAAATGCTGGCATGATGAAGTCTGCAATGAATTACCAGCAATGCGCTGCTCAGGAGCACAAATTGTTGCAGTGTTATCGGAAATCGAACTCCGGACCTTCTAGCCACTAGGCTTACAGTCTTCTTCACGACTTCTAAATATACTAAATCCACTATACTAAAAATAAAATGCTTAAATAATTTCTTTGTACTTTCCTGTCGCATGAGTCATGAACTCGTGCTCAGTTTCCAGTGAAACTCCAGCCAGTTGTGAGGAATTCATTCAGCTTTAGAACGACACCAAGTTTGTTAAAATCGGTTCTGCTATTCCGGAGTTATTGGGAACCTTGTGCGGGACAGTTAAGGCTTCTCCGTCTATTTTCTAGAAACGAACTGGCCTTAGGACATCCTGGGGTCAATGCCGTTAGAGCTGACCCCAATAAATAAACAAAGCGCAGTCGTCCTTCATCTGAGCTGGGGGCCTTGGCCGCAGAAATTTATCTGTTGCTCGGCCTGGGTTGTTATTTCTGAGTCTTCTGATAAGCGCAGGAATACAATCTTGATCAGGTCATAAACAGGCCTAGCGTGCATGCGGTGGGGAAGGCGGGGTGACGCGATCGATTCTTTTAGCGATAAACACAAAAACACGCGAGCGGCTCGGCTCGCCTGACCAACGCGGACAAACTTGAAGACTGCACCGGCGCAAATTCGCTTGCCGCGGGAGAACATGGAACTGCGGGGGGCGGGGGGAACGGGGTGGGTGTGACGTGCGCGCTCAGCCGGCGCCTGTTTTGCACTTGACCAGGCGCGTCTCGTGACTCACGCGGGGGGGTGGGGCGGCTGGCCGCCCTTTCTCTGTACGCGCCAACCCCCCTCTCAAAGCCTCTCGCCCTTAATTTGGGCAGGCGTGCAGTGGCGGGCGGGTGTTTGCGCTTGCGCTCCGCGTGCTGGCTCGCAGTGTTTGCGTCCCCCGCAGTTTTATGGCCATTTTGGCTTTAAGGGGGCGGTGGACGGTCATTCGCCCAGCCAGCCGGCGGGCTAAGGAAAGATTTATATTAAAGCCCCAAAATTGCGCACAGACTGACTGTTTATTCTGCCCGAGTGAACCCTTAAGCTCAACCGTATTGAACTGAGCGACTGCCCGAGAGCTGCTGCCCAAGCCTTACTGCGGAATTTATTGATTAGAAAGAAAGCGCAGGAAATGAGACAGCGCCGATTCGCCATGGCCAGCCTGCCTCCTTATGTGCCCGCTTCGATAGAGCAGCCCGCCGACCGCGGCGGCGGCGACCACTCAGCCGCGTCTCCTGGGCCGCTCAATCGCGCTGAGTCCCCCTTGACGGCGGCAGGCAGCTCCCGGCTCAGGCAGCGGCGGAACGCTGTGTACTGCCGGCCGCCGGAGCTGGACCGCCTGCTGGGACTGCCGGCCGGGGCCTGGGTGGCCGACCTGCTGACCGATGACCGGACGGAGTCTGCTGAAGAGGCCGGACGATGATTGTCTAATTGAATTTGGCAAATCGGACTGAATCACAGACTTCCTGCAACAATATGCATTTTCCGGTCGGAAATTTTTGAATTTTCAGTTTCAAAAATCAAGTGGCGCGAATTCAAACTATATAAATGTTTGATACTGCAAGTAGTATTTGTGTTGACCTCGTTTTGATTTGTTTAATATTGAATTTGCATTGTCCAGGCGAGCATGCACACTCGGTTTTGCTCTGTTCTTTATGTACTATAAGCCCTGTAACATGCACTTTTAGTTAAACTAGTGCGGTGTCGCATTGCCACTTTTGTAAACTTTATTGCGAGCGGGAATATGTATATATATAAGGGTGCATTTCTGTCTGTTACGTAAAAAATTGTTACCAAGTTGTAAAATTTACATCCTTGATCGTGTATACTTCATTTCAAGTCTTTGTATTTTGCTCTCGGCTTTGCACCGCGTTGCGTCATTGCCGGTTAAATATATCTCAGTAAAATGATCGATTCTGTGCCGGAGTTCCAGTCCAGCAGTCACAGACTTTCTGCTTCCCAAAATGAAAACGTCTTGCACTGACTGAGCAGATGCTCACAACAGATGATGGCGCAGCTGCCGCAGTTGCTTGACTACTAGTAATTATTCGATTCGAATCGGATCTGGCGAGTAATTATCATAAATTAGATGTAGGAAATGGGAACTGATTTGAGTCTGCAACACCTGCCATCCGCACGTCCGACGAAAATCCGGGTTGTTGTGCGACACTGGACAGCATTTGGCTGCTTTTTTTGCAATCGTATCTTTGCAATTGTTGTAATGTATAACTCATAGCTCAACAAAGTCACTCAGCTCAGTGATGTCACACACAGCGCAGCGATGCGACTCACACCTCGGCAATGTCACTTATAGCTCAGTGATAAGAGTCACAGCTCTGCAATGTCACTCACAGCTCAGTGATAAGAGTCACAGCTTTGCAATGTCACTCACAGCTCAGTGATAAGAGTCACAGTTTTGCAATGTCACTCACAGCTCAGTGATAAGAGTCACAGCTCTGCAATGTCACTCACAGCTCAGTGATAAGAGTCACAGCTCTGCAATGTCACTCACAGCTCAGTGATAAGAGTCACAGCTCTGCAATGTCACTCACAGCTCAGTGATAAGAGTCACAGCTCTGAAATGTCACTCACAGCTCAGTGATAAGAGTCACAGCTCTGCAATGTCACTCACAGCTCAGTGATAAGAGTCACAGCTCTGCAATGTCACTCACAGCTCAGTGATAAGAGTCACAGCTCTGCAATGTCACTCACAGCTCAGTGATAAGAGTCACAGCTCTGCAATGTCACTCACAGCTCAGTGATAAGAGTCACAGCTCTGCAATGTCACTCACAGCTCAGTGATAAGAGTCACAGCTCTGCAATGTCACTCACAGCTCAGTGATAAGAGTCACAGCTCTGCAATGTCACTCACAGCTCAGTGATAAGAGTCACAGCTCTGCAATGTCACTCACAGCTCAGTGATAAGAGTCACAGCTCTGCAATGTCACTCACAGCTCAGTAATAAGAGTCACAGCTGTGCAATGTAACTCACAGCTCAACAATGTCACTCGAAAAATTGGCTGAGTCGAAAAACTATAGCTGTTTTTGTTAAATATCAATTAGCATGACCTGATTGACCAGGGTAAAGTATAGAAGTTTTATTGAAGTCAAACTGCCTGCTGGTTTCAGTAAAAAAAACCATTTTATTGTTGATCGATCATCGTACGGACGAACCAGGCGATCTCCCATGTACACATGCAGTATCTCTTGAAACCACACAGAAAACCCTAATTTACAGGTACTATTTAGTCAAAGCAGAAAAATAGGCTAAGTTTTTTGAACTAATACTACTAAAAGTACGAGATGATTGCACGCTACTCTTGTGCAGCCCTTACGAGGGTATAACCAGAAAATGTAGCGAAGCGATGCTCAGCTGAAAGTTCGATCGTCATGTCTATACAATGCATGCATTGCTGAAAATCCCTGGGTGGGAGAGCGAGACCACGGCAGTGGTTCTACTCGGATTCAGCTTGCGCTACTACGGCCGCTAATTAAATAGTTTCTGCTCTGTCAGCTTTTGTCCGGTCTTGAGCAAAGCCACGCTAGTACGCTCCGTACAACTGCGTATAGACGTCATGCACAACACAGCAGACTCGTTTTCGCACTTTCAATCTGTTCCCCAACCACTTTCCCTAACGACCCCTTTCCCAAACTCTTTTCCCAAACTCTTTTCCCCAACTCTTTTCCCCAACTCTTTTCCCCAACTCTTTTCCCCAACCCGGCCCTTTCCCAAACTCTTCCCCAACCCCTTTCCCAAACTCGTTTCCCCAACCCCTTTCCCAAACTCTTCGCCAACCCCTTTCCCAAACTCTTCGCCAACCCCTTTTCCCAAACTCTTCCTCAACCCCTTTCCCAAACTCTTCCTCAACCCCTTTCCCAAACTCTTTTCCCCAACCCCTTTCCCAAACTCTTCCCCAACCCCTTTCCCAAGCTCTTTTCCCCAACCCTTTTCCCAAACTCTTTTCCCCAACCCTTTTCCCAAACTATTTTCCCCAACCCCTTTCCCAAACTCTTCCCCAACCCCTTTCCCAAACTCTTCCCCAACCCCTTTCCCAAACTCTTTTCCCCAACCCCCTTCCTAAACTCTTCCTCAACCCCTTTCCCAAACTCTTCCCCAACCCCTTTCCCAAACTTTTCCCCAACCCCTTTCCCAAACTCTTTTCCCCAACCCCTTTCCCAAACTCTTCCCCAACCCCTTTCCCAAACTTTTCCCCAACCCCTTTCCCAAACTCTTTTCCCCAACCCCTTTCCCAAACTCTTCCCCAACCCCTTTCCCAAACTCTTCCCCAACCCCTTTCCCAAACTCTTTTCCCCAACCCCTTTCCCAAACTCTTCCCCAACCCCTTTCCCAAACTCTTTTCCCCAACCCCTTTCCTAAACTCTTCCTCAACCCCTTTCCCAAACTCTTCCCCAACCCCTTTCCCAAACTTTTCCCCAACCCCTTTCCCAAACTCTTTTCCCCAACCCCTTTCCCAAACTCTTCCCCAACCCCTTTCCCAAACTCTTCCCCAACCCCTTTCCCAAACTCTTCCCCAACCCCTTTCCCAAACTCTTTTCCCCAACCCCTTTCCCAAACTCTTCCCCAACCCCTTTCACAAACTCTTTTCCCCAACCCCTTTCCTAAACTCTTCCTCAACCCCTTTCCCAAACTCTTCCTCAACCCCTTTCCCAAACTCTTCCCCAACCCCTTTTCATCAACCGGTAATTTCCCCAACTCCCCTTCCAATGCAATGCTCACAATTTCACAATCATCCACCTCAGGACGTTCTACCGGGGCAAATCTTCGAGGCTGAAATCTCCCTGGCGAAACCGAGCAAACCAATCTTGCGCAGTGCGTTCAGACACGGTACCAGCACCAGATGCACTGTTAATGCGGCGGCTCGATTCGGCTGCTTTGATGCCAAATGCATCCTTGGTACAATATAGTAGGATAGCCAAGAACAAAATATGCTCTTCGGCATGTACTAAGTAATACAGTGAGGGTATAGATAGGCAAATATTCATTTACATCAGTTAATATGCCACAACTGTTTTTCGCAGATCTAGCCATGCTTGAATGATTTTTTGGCTTTCCCAAGTAATTGAAGACTTTTAATAATTTCGTTCAGAATTGATTTGCCTTCACAAAAATGCAGAAAATAACTTGCAATTTTTGCAACTTGCAATGCCACTGTACTAACAATGGATAACAATGGGTTTTTCAGTGAAGACCTACACCACCAACAACATCTGTGGTACGAGTATTAAAAGCAACTTTTTTGCTTTGCTTTTAGGAGCAACAAAATTATAGTTGCAGAAATCGGATATAGCCCAATTTGGTAACAGACACTTCGGTAACAAAATATGTCCACTTCGGTAACAGAGACATAAAAGCTTGTCACGATTTCAGGACATTTCGTCAAATAGCGGGAAGTACATGTAGATGTGTGAGTGTGTGCAATTTTAAATTTAAATTGAAGTTACATGTTAAAAATTAAAGTGTAAAGTAGTGTAAAAATTACAAGAAAAAGCGTAAATGAATGAATATTAAACACGGTTCTCTTTATCAATTAATATTTATGTGTTTTTTTCTTAGAAACAGTTCACTTTAAACAAGAAGTATACTCCCTTTCCGATAATTACCAAGGCATCAAATTATGAGCGACTGACCTAGAATGTTTACTTCAATTTAAATTTGAAATCACCGCGCACGCATATCAAACTAGGCCTATTTGACGGAATGATCAAATGACTATTTGACGAAAAGCCTTGGAAGGAAAGTGGGCAGAGGCTGTTACCAAAATGTCTGTTACCGCGAAGTGGGCTGTCCACCAGAAATCGATACGTACAAATTTTTACGTTGGAAATTAATATTTTCCAACGTCTTCTTTCAGCGTGAAAGTTCGATTAAAGATGAGCCGGCCGGGCGGGCTGGAGTCCTGGTCCAGATAGAAGTAGCCCAGCCGTTCGAACTGCAGGTGGCGCTGAATGGCGGCAGCAGTCAGCAGGTAGCGGTCGGCCAGGGCGCAGGGCTTCACCGACAGAGAGTTCGGATTCATGGCCACTATGAGGCCTTCGGGATGCTCCTCTGGGTTCTTCATGGTGAGCAGCTGCTCGTATAAGCGGACATCCCCCTGGATTGGATATTGTGTGATAATTTTACTATCTATGGACACTAAACATACATAAACTACTTATTTAATTCAGTAGTCAGTAGCACGAGGATTTAATTTATAATCTTCACAATTAGGCCTGATTCCCACCTCTTACCTGAACGGGATCGGCCACCCAGTGCACGAAGCATTTCGGCTTGGCCGGCAGGCTGTCCAGCGGCTGACAGGCCACTCGCAGCTCAGACACTTGTCCGGCAGCGTCCCGGACAACCTGGCGCACAGCGATGGCCACATTAGCATGCTTCAGGCCGACTGGCTGGTCCTCGGTGAGCCGTTTGAACCCGGCGCCGGCGCCTGCTTTGCCGCCGTCGCGAAAATCTTCTCTTTCCAAGTAGAGCACGCCGGATAAGGCGGAGAAGCTGGCAATGGAATGCGAGCCCCGCTCCGGACTAGCCGGATAGTCCGGCACCGTCAGGACGGCCGCTTTGGCGGCGTCCAAGCCTTCAACTATGGTGGCCTTCAACGGGTCGAGCACAACCATGGTGCGCGGCGCCGAGCTGTTGAGGATCTCCCTGGTGCAGGCGTCAAGGAGGCTGGGATCGAAGTAGGCTGATGCCATGGTGACGCCAACCTTGGCGACGAATAGGTTCACAGCCTCAGGCGGGACACCGCGGCGGCGCAGGGAGGGTTAACAGCCTGGGATCGTCCCAGTCAGCTACAGCCTTCTTCTGCACCAGGTTGAGAATCTTCCGCTTGGACATGACCGTGTTGCAGACCTCGGGTGACCACCCTTTAACAAAAAATTCTGAAGGCATGCTCAAGGCAACGAGAAATTTTGCCAAATGCCAGGGATAGGGGGCCATAGTTCGGATTGTGTATTAGTGTACGCCTCGTTTCTGGTGTCGCGGCGCACCGAATGACCTTTTTTGGTCCTTCCTTCTGTCTACTAGGGGGCAGGGGGGTGCCTCCACTGTGCAGAGGCCTGTGTACAGGCGGGCCCCGCTCTCAGCCGTGCACCAGTCTGGCCGCCACAGAGCTCCCCCCCAGCACCGAGCTATTCAGCCAAGGCTGCCGGGCTCGGACGGCACTGGCGGGGCGGCAGTACGAGCTAGGCGGCTGGGGCAAGCAGCAGTGCGTTGGGCCGCAGGCGGAAGGTCATCAGCTGAAGAGGCGGGGTCGGCGGCAGAGTGCGCTGGGGGCGGCTCAGAGGGCAGCCGTGGCGGGCAGCCGTGGCGGGCGGCCTCTCGGTCGCAGAGCCGGCGTCGGGACAGGGTCGTCCGCGTCGATGACGGCTGGCTTCAGCCTATCCACTGACACCCGGTTGCGGCGAGTGCCCAGGTCCAGCAGGAAAGCTTTGGCGTCCCGCTCGAGGACCTTGCACGGGCCGTCGTAAGGTCGCTGCAGTGGGGGGCGGTGGCCGTCGCGCCGGATGAAAACGAACTGGCAGGCGTCGAGGGCGGCGGGCCAGGCGGTGGGGCGGCTGCCGTGACGGGACGTCGGCGACGGCCGGAATGCCTGGACGGCACCGCGGAGCCGGGTGAGGAACTGGTCGTGGTCGCCGGCCGGCGGGCTGGGCTGCAGGCACTCGCCGGGCACGCAGAGGGGCGCACCGTAGACCAGCTCGGCTGACGAAACCGGCAGGTCCTCCTTGGGGGCCGTCCGGATGCCGAGCAGCACCCAGGGCAGCTCGCTGACCCAGGCTGGTCCGGCCAGTCGCGCCATGAGGGAGGCCTTCAGCTGTCGGTGGAAACGCTCGACCAGCCCGTTCGCCGTTGTCCGGTATAGCTGCATTTCGAGGAGTCGTGAGACGTTCGACCACAGCTGCGACGTGAATTGCGAGCCGCGGTCCGATGTGATGTCGCTCGGCACGCCGAACCTGGCGATCCAATGGGCGATGAAGGCTGAAGCGCACGCGGCCGCGGAGGTGTCGGTCATCGGGATCGCCTCCGGCCACCGGGTGAAACGGTCCACGATGGTCAGCAGGTGCGTGAAGCCTTGCGAAGGCGGCAGCGGCCCCACCAGGTCGACGTGCACGTGGGCGAAGCGCTGGTCCGGGACGCGGATGTTGCCAACTGGGGCTGACTTCCTTGTTCATGCCGGCCCACACGAACTTAGCGGCCACGAGGCGCCGCGTGCTGCGGACGGACGGGTGGGCGCGAGGCCGTGGATGGCGTCGAAGAGGGGGCGTCGGAAATTCGGCGGCACCAACGGGCGCGGCCGGCCCGTGGAGATGTCGCAGAGCAGGGTGACTCCAGGGCTGAGCTGCAGCGGCTCGAGCTGGAGGCTGGCATCGGCCTGGCTGGCCAATCGGCAACCTGCGCCATGGCCGCGAAATCCACGCCGGGGAGCAGCCGGGGCTGCACCGAAGAGACCTTGCAGCGGGACAGCGCGTCTGCGACCGAGTTGTCCTTGCCCGCCACGTGCTGGATGTCCGTGGTGAACTCGGATACGTAGGCCAGGTGGCGCTGCTGCCAGGCGGACCACGGGTCAGACATCTTGGACATGGCGGCGACCAGCGGCTTGTGGTCTGTGAAAGCGGTGAATGCGCGGTCCTCGAGGAAATAGCGAAAGTGCCCGACCGCCAGGTACAGGGCGAGCAGCTCCCGATCGAAGGCGCTGTACTTCTGCTCGGGCGGGCAGAGCTGCCGGCTGAAGAAGGCGAGCGGCTGCCAGGCGCTGCCAACCCGCTGCTCGGGCGCCGCGCCGACTGCGGTATCGGAGGCGTCGACGGTGAGGGCGAGGGGCGCGTCTGGCCGCGGGTGCGCCAGCATGGCGGCGGAGGCCAGCGGCCGCTTTGCCCTGTCGAAAGCGGCGGTCAGCTCGGGCGTCCACCGGACGAACTTCTCCTTGCCGGCCATGGCCGCATGGATGGGGCGCAGCAGCTGGGCGGCGCGCGGCACGAAGCGGTGGTAGAAATTCACCATGCCGGCGAACTCCTGCAGGCCCTTGACGGTGGCTGGTGGTGCGAACATGGCGATGGCGTCGACTTTGGTGGGCAGCGGCACGGCTCCCTGGGCGCTGATCCAGTGGCCGAGGAAGTCGATCTCGCTGCGGCCGAACTCGCACTTGGCCGGGTTGACGATAAGGCCGTTGTCGGCCAGGCGCTGGAACAGCGTCCGCAGGTGCTCCATGTGCTGCTGCCGGCTTTGGTTAGCGACCAAGAAGTCATCGATGTAGGCGAAGACGAAGTCCAGGTCTTGGAAGACGGAGTCCACCAGCCGCTGGAAGGCCTGGGCAGCGTTCTTGAGGCCGAACGGCATTCGCAGGAATTCGAAGAGGCCGAACGGGGTAGTGACGGCTGTCTTGGGCACGTCAACTGTAGCCACAGGCACCTGGTGGCAGCCACGGACGAGATCGATCTTGGAGAAGGCGCGCTGAGAAGTCCTGGATGTGCGGCACGGGGTAGCGGTCGGGCACCGTGGCGTCGTTGAGCCGCCTGAAATCGCCACAGGGACGCCAGCCGCCCGAGGCCTTTGGCACCATGTGCAGCGGCGAGGACCAAGTTCCGGCGAGGACCAGGAGCCGGAACTCCTCCTTGGCCACCGCCAGCTTGTCCGGCGGCAGGCGGCGAGGGCGGGCGTGGACCGGCGGGCCCTGCGTCGGGATGTGGTGCTCCACCCCGTGTCGTGGCGCAGCCCGCTGGAAACTGGGCTCGGTGAGGGCAGGGAACTCGGCCAACAGCTGGCTGTACGGGTCCTCAGCGGTGGCTGCGGCGAGCTGCAGTCCGGGCCCCGCGCCGTCCAGCAGGTGCACGCTGGCGAGCGAGCGGGCGTCCAGGAGGCGCCGGTGCGGCAGGTCCACCAGCAGGCCGTGATGCCGCAGAAAGTCGGCGCCGGTCAGCGGGCGGGAGACCTCGGCTAGTATGAACGGCCAGGAGCAGCGCCGGATGCCGAGGTCCAACGTGAGCTGGCGGTGCCGAAGGTGCGGATGAGGCTGCCGTTGGCTGCGAAGAGCGGCGGGCCTGGCGAGTGCAGGCGGGCGTCGGAACCGGCGACGGGGAAAATGCTGACCTCGGCGCCGGTGTCGACCAGGAAACGCCAGCCTGTCTGCACATCCGGGATGAGGAGCAGGCTGCTGCTGTTGCCGGCCGTCGAGCTGTTCACTGACGGCCGGCCTGCCCGTTTTCCTGGAAGCTGTACGGGGGCTCGCAGTGGCGGGCCTTCGCACCGAAGCGACGGTGAAAGAAACACAGGCCGTCGTCCGGGCGGTGTTGCCGAAGCCGGCTCTGTCTGGCGCCCTTGCTGGCCGCAGAGACCGCCGGCTGGGCTTGCTGGACTGGGTCTGCCGCCGGCTGCTGGACGGAGGCCGCGACCAGCTGCGGCCGGCTGGCCCAGAGCTTGTCCACCTGCTGCGCTGCTGCCCGGGGGTCCGCGAAACTGACGGTTGTCATGGCCATGCGTACCTCCGGTGGCAGCTGTGGCGGAACAGCTCCTCGAACAGCAGGCAGGGGCGGTGTGGTTCCCCAGCAGGGCGAGCATCTCGTCCATCAGCTCGGACGGCCGCCGGTCGCCGAGGCCGGACATGCTGAGCAGGCGGCTGGCCCGCTGCTGAGGAGTCAAATCGAAAGTGCTGTTGAGGCGCTCCTTTAGCTGAGCGTACTTGTTCGCATCCGGAAGATCCTCCAGAACATCGAACAGGCGCTCTACTCTCCGCTGGTCAAGAGCTGCGACCAGATGGGCGTACTGTATCGTCCTTGAGTGATGCCTCTCAGGGTAAACTGAGCTTCGGCCTGGATTAACCAGGCTCGAGGCAGTGAGGCTGGGCCGCCCGAAAAATGGCAGCTTCAGGGACAGCAGAGTCGGTTTGTTGGGCCATTGCACGAAATGGCTGCGTAGGGCTCACCAATGAAGCGCGGCTTGCGAGTTGTAGCTAAAGCGAGCAAAAAGAGCTTGTGATATTTGTTCAGCATAGTTATTTATACATAACGAGAATAGGGAGGTGTGAGTCAGATCGAACTGGCTGGCTGGGCAAAACTCCCCAGCAGCCAGACGTGCAGGGGGGTCTGTGTACAGGGTACAGGCGGGCCCCGCTCTCAGCCGTTGAATTTGATTGATTAAAAATTTCTAAGCTTAGCTTAATTTTAAGTTCAAACTAAACTCGAATTAATTCGGTTGAAGATTTTAAGCAGTGTCCTTTTTATGTAGGATTTAATAGAGAATGCGGTAGTCGTGCGAAATTTTTGTGAATACCAAAAATATCCACTTTTGTACATGTATGCAATACACAAACACAAAATATGCAAAAAGATGAAATACTAAGCTGGTAATAATTTGATTAGAACGTGAATTCATTTATACATATGCATAGACAAAACTCTAAAAATCAGAAATTGCTATCGTACTGAAAGTGGAATAGAAAACATATTTTTATAACTAAAATCATATACCAGCTGTGAGAAAGTATAGTAAAGCGACAAAAATATTAGAAAGCCCTTAAAACAGTATTTTTGTGCTCGAACAAAAATCGAGCAAAAATTGCAGAGTAAGACTGAAGAAGAGGCATAGAGATTTTCCTCTGCATTTTTTCCTTTTAGAGCAAAATCGGCAGAAAAAGACCTGGTTCTCAAATGTGCAGCAAAATCGGCAATCCGTAATTCCCAGAAACCAGACTAAAGCGTAATGTTACTTTACGCGAAAATTTAAAAGGTTTTTTCCTTGCTTCCTCAAATTTCGAAAACTTAATTCTCGTCTCGGCAGCTTGCTCGCACAACCCGGAACAGGAAACTAGCCGCACGATTAGCGGGAATAAAATTGCGGGAGGGGATTAGCTCATTTGTTAGTTAGTAATTTACGGTTTAAAGCCGTGATCTAAAGTGGTCATGGCTCAATCAATACCTATAAAATTTCAGGAACACTTTCAAGTAAGTTCGAATTCATTCTAATTTCATGTCTGATTCTGATAAGGACAAAAAAGAGCAGTGTATTCGAGCTAAAATTCAAACTGAAAATTTTAACTTGCAATGTTTATTAAGACCTATTTAATTGACAAGAATTAAATATATGTATTGTATTAAATGTTAGTTGATCTAGATCCAGTGTGTGTAGGGGCCAAGACCCAGAGCTATGTCCTCAACTAGAGTCTAGACGCTAGTTTTTAAATAGAATCTAAATAGAATTTTTATAATAGCTATAGGTCAAAATGGCAATAGATCAAAAAAGTTGTCAAAAAGTGACAGTCAGAATTAGCAATAGACCAAATATGGATTTTTGCAAGTTTCTAAAACCAAATCTAAATTTATAAAAAAATCCAAATCCAAATATCTGAAGTGTTTCCAAATTTAAGCAAAAAGTAAAAGGTAAATGGCAGAAGTAACTATAACATTTTTTAAGTAACAAAAATGCTTTGGCATCTAATAAATGATCTAAGCAACTAATATACTATAAGTGAAATTTAAGTGAGATTGAAAGTATTGAAACTTAGTAGAGAATAAGTAAGTTTGAATTGAACATAATTCCTATATATCTAATCTAGCTAATCACAATATACTAAATCTCTAAGATCTGTCTGTCTGTCTGACCGGTATTCCAGTCCACAGCCTGAATGCCTGAACCGATTTTTTTCAAACTTGCTTCATTCAATTGCAAATTCTTGTGAGATTGTGTGGGTGTCATTGCATTTAAAAAGTTCGAATGGGAAGATGGTTAAATAATCAAAAAAAGTTTTCCCTATGCTTTCAATGGGAGGCTAGAAAAGGTCAAAATCTCACTAACTGAATAGCAATTCCAATTAAGATTGCGCCACAACTTTTCTCTATTCACTGTGTAGGCCCCAATACTGGCTGCAGTGTGCAAGGGGGATGAGAATGCTCAGTGGCTGCGTGTGTACATTCTGACCCTGGCTGATTGGCAGACTGCATAGAGAATTGCTATTTATAGATTTCACTCAACTGTGGATTGGCTCTGCCTGCATACAACCTGTGCACACTGAACAGCCTATCACTGCTATGTATTTGACTGCATTGCCAAAGCATATATGGCTGATTTTCGCGCCCTCCAATTCATACATGCGCAACAGTCGGCCGAGTCGGCCGATCCGGCCGACCGATTTGGCAGCCAATCAAGGAAGTCGCAAAAATGCCCATCCGAAAAAATACCAAAGTAGTATTACTAAGTAGCTGACGAGGCATTTTGACCTAATAAGACAGTCATAGTTACTCCTGCCGTTTACCCAAAGTTGCGTTAATTTTGCGTATGGTTTTTTTAATTACATGTAAGTCGCATTTTGGCCAAAAACTACGTCGCATTTTTGTTAAAACTAAGTCGCATGGCCGACTGAATTTTGGAGGTTGCGCATGTATGCTCCAATTAGAAAGCGGAGTAGCCGCAGTGTAGGCACTAGGACTAGGTTTAGGCTAGGCGTAAGGTCCAAGGTTCGACTCTGCCTCCTTGGTGGATGATTAAAATTAAATTAATTCATTCATTCATTTATAGCTTCCCCTCAACTAATTGGAATATTTTTGTTGAATTCGCAAGGCACACTTAATGAATAATTTTTGCATATACAAAATTATTCAAATTGACTAAGCAAATTTGATTTGTAAAAAAACTGCTTTGAGCATTACTTGTCGCATCAATGGGTATTACCTACCAGCTCCATGAAAGTATGAAATTGCTAAGCTGCTAAATGCTGAGAAAAAATTAAGATTCTTGAAAGGATCCTTTATTTCAGTTTGCTAAATATACTGAGGAGCCCACCAAGAGGAGAACTGCAGACTGCTAAGGGGAACTGCAGATTGGCGAAAAGATCATTCATGCAGACTGCAGAGGGGACAAACTGAAAACTGCTTAGGTAGTTCTTCCAGACTTATAAGGCTATAGCTGCAAACTGCTGAGGGGGACTGCTTGGAGGATTGGTAGACTTCTGAGCTGTTGTTTGCTGAGAGGACAGTTCTAGGCTGCTGAGGAGATAAATGCTTAATAATTGTTATAGACTGCAAGGGGATAACTCCAAGCTGCTAAGATAATGACTGCAGTCTGTTTTGTAGGATTAGAAGGGTTGTTGTGGGAATATCTCAGGAATTGCTAAGATGTAATGGCTTTTTGGGGCAATTTCTGAGATTTTAAGGCCCATGGAGCATTGCTGATATGCCATGTCTTACTGGAAGAATTGCTTGAATTGAGGTTTCAAAGGCTTATGAGGGGAAGTGTTGAGATTACAAGGCTGAAGGGGGAAATGCTGCAATTGCTTTCTTTTGGGGGATGCTTGCTATTTAGGAATGAATGTATTGCTTAATGCTGATTTGTGCAAAGACTGCCGATATGTATCGAAAAGTAGTGAACCGATTAGTGAACCGTACTAAATTGTTAGCAAATTTTTATTGTAGAAAATATCATTGCAGTTTGCTAAGCAGGAGACTGAGAAGCTGGCCAACAGGAGAACTGCAGATTGTCAAAAGGATCATTCATGCAGACTGCAAAGGGGACAAACTGCAAACTGCTAAGGTAGTTCTTCCAGACATATAGATCATATCGTCTGAACGATCATATCATAGATGTAAAGATGTGAGATGTGCAGATGGAGTTCCTCCAGACCATATTCAGAAGCAATGATATGATCTTTTCTCCAGACTTATGAGCGTATGGCTGCAAACTGCTGAGGTGGTAACTGTGGATTACTGTGGACTGCTGAGTAAATTATTGTTTGCTGTGGGCACAATTCTAGGTCGCTAGAGTATGACTGAAGTCTGTTTTTTGGGATTAGAAGGGATAATTTCAGGTTGTTGTGGAGACTCAGTCCAGGCTTATTGGTTGAATTGCTGAGATGTCATGGCTTTTTTGGGCTAATTTCTGAAAATTTCAAGGCTCATGGGAATTTCTGAGATGTCAAGGCTTACTAAGGGAATTCTTGAGATGTCAAGATTTCAAGGCTTATTGAGAGAATTACTGAGATGCCAAGGCTTATTGGGGGAATTTCTGAATGTCAAGGCTTATTGGGAGAATTGCTGAGATTTGATGGCTTTTTGGGGTAATTTCTGAGATTTCAAGGCTCACGGGGAAATGCTCAGATGTCAAGGCTTACTGGGGGAATTACTGAGATTTCAAGGCTTACTGGAGGAATTTCCGAGATGTCAAGGCTTACTGGCCTGGGAGAATTGCGTAGATGTCAAGGCTCGAGTTTAATTGCTGATGTCGATGCTGACTGAGGGAATTTCTCAGATGTCAAGGCTCATGGGGATGGCTGAATTGTTGAGATATCAAGGCTCATTGGGGGTGGCTGAATTTTAGGGGGGAGGGGGTTAGGTTGTTGAGCGATTGTCAGATCTTCAAGTTGTACGGCTCAAGTAGATCATTCAATTTGATAATGGAATAGTAAACAAAAATAATGCTTATTTCTGCTAATAGGAAATAAAGGAAATCAGGGATTGGCATATTGAGCTCCTGCTGCAGACCAGAATATGCCCAAGCCAATGAAGATATGCACTAAGAGTTTGTGCTTAAAAGGATAAGCACTATTTGCTGATTGAAAAAGGGTTTTAGGCTGATGAAGGAAACATTATAGGCTGGTGAAAGTTTTGATTCATGGCAATTTATTTTTGCCAGTAAGCGAAAAAATGTAACTTTTGATTAATGGAAATTGAAATTAATGGTTATTCTTGGGTCTAAATAAAAACCACTTGGTGTCAATTTTAAGGCCCCCCAGCGGGGGGCTAAATGGCTAGTTCTAATTACTAATGCTAATTGATGTTACATTTATGTTCTTGAGAATGTTCTTAAATCTTAAAAATGCTTTACCATAATCTATAAGTCCATGCATTTGCATTTTGAAGAAAAAAGAACTAATGATTACACTTAAACAATGATTGCCAAAATGTTTCTGCAACTTTAAGTTCAATGCCTTGAAGGTCTTAAAGTTTATAACTTTACTTTATATAATTTTTTTTCAAATATATTACTGCAAAAATGAATAATATGATATAAAATGTTGCATTTTAGTTTTTTAATATATTTTCTTATGTTCTAGGGCTTACTTCTGTCCTTATAAATAATCCTACTGGTTAGCCACCAAAGTTGTTACAGTGATTATTTCTTTTTACTGATCTTACTGGTTATTATTTGCCTTTTTACTAGTAGCGCATATACTTCAATTGGTAGTATTTAGTTTCATACCATAGTCCAAATCATGGCAAGAATATATAAGAATGAAAATTCTAGTTTTTTTATTTTATGTTGGTATAAAATTTAACAGTGAATTATGGTGAGTAAAAAGTTGCTTTTATGCCAACTTTTGTAGAGAATATATATTTTTAGTAATACAAGAGTTTTTTTAAACTTTAAAATGTCTGTTTTAGCTAAAAACTTCTATTCGTTATTTTAATTTTGTTCTCATAAAAGGTGTTATTTTTTCCATTTTTGTTTCCAGTTATTTTTAAATGAACCTTTGTTGGTTGATATTTAACTATACCATTTACACTAAACCTGAACTTGGCTTTTTTGTATGCCAACTGTGTGCACTTAATATTGAACCTGAAAATTCTATATGCTAAATGTATATACCAGGATACACCAAGCAAAAAGACACTAGAATTTTCTAGCATTAAGGTCTACTTTTTGGACTGTGGGTTTCATAGAAAATTCTAGAATTTGAGAAACTGTGCAACTGGGAAACTGGAAAATTGCCTAATATAAAAAGTACTATTTATGCAAAGGTTTCTAGAATAAAATGTTTGTATTAAAAATAGACATGGTATAGAAAGCCACAAGGTCTATGCTTAGGTATCAATTTTTAGAACAAAATATTACTTCTATTTCCTTAGATCTATCCCATAATCTAGAAGCAGGCTTTTATATCAGTCAGAAAATTATAGTATATTTTGCCTTTTACTGACAATCTTGATGTACACTTCACTAGTAAATATAATTTCTAGGTCCAAAATTAGTATAGTATATTAGAGATTTAGTATATTTAGATTTTGGCCAAAAAAACAATATCGAAATTGGTGAAAAATGCTCTAGAGCATTATGGACAAGCATACAAACAAAAAAAACCTTAGAGATTTAGTATATTTAGACATATATAGTTGGCATATATAATGTACCTAAATTTGACCAAAGAAAGCTCTAAAAAATAAGTAAAATTTTAAATAAAATTAGTAAGTAACTTAAAGAACAAATAAAAGTAAAACAAAGTAAAAACCTTTAACTTTATTTTGGTATGAATTTTCTTTTAATTTATGCTGGCATAGAAAAATAAAAAGCTATGATCTTGACTATAGGATATATTATAATTAGGTAATTTTAATTTATAATAATTTTTTAGCTTATACTAACAATTTGCACCCAATTAGTAAGATAATAAAAAGAAATAGGAAGCAAATAAACTTAATATATAGGTTTTGACCTTTATTGTTAGTGTTATAGATTTAAAGAAAATGATAAAAAGTATCTTTCTTAAAAGCCAGCTATCTAATCTAAAATCCCTTTATCAACAGGGTGATTCTTTTATACTTTAACCCTTACCCGAATATTTACTTTGTTGGAAGTCACAGCATATCCATTCTCCCATAAGCCACATTATGTCAACAATTCCCCATAAGTTTTGGCATCTCAGTAATTCCCGATAAGTTTTTCATGTGATATGTAAAAGTATAAAAACACCCTCTGCTGCACCACAGCAACTCATAAAAATCCAATATATGAATTATACCAGACAGGACATTAAAATTCTCGAGGTTCTTAAAATTTGACTTAGAAGTTGATAGTATTTTGTCTGGATTCTGTAATATTTTGTGATTCTGTACTTAAGCTGCTAAACTGCCCCAATCCCCATTCGATAACAGCTGCAAAGTGTGGGCATCAACAATGCCAGCATCGGATTCTCAACCCTCACCATGGAGTCTGACCGCTTCATCTGCGTCCGCGACAAGGTTGGCGAGGCCGCCCAGGTGGTGATCGTAGACCTGCAGGACCACAAAAACCCGACTAGACGGCCGATCTCCGCTGACAGCGCCATCATGAACCCAGTGAGCAAGGTGATCGCGCTCAAGGCCGGCCGCAATCTGCAAATCTTTAACCTGGAGCTCAAGTCCAAGATGAAGTCGCACAACATGTCAGAGGATGTGGTGTACTGGCGCTGGATCACCGTCAACACCATCGGCATGGTGACCGAGGCCGCCGTGTACCACTGGAGTCTGGAGGGCGACCAGGGGCCGACCAAGATTCTGGACAGGTGCGCTTGTATGAGCCGTCTAGATTTTCATTGTATGAGCTTGATTTTCAATTAGTCATCCTTGAGTTTCAATTAGACATCCTTGAGTTTCAATTAGACATCCTTGAGTTTCAATTAGACATCCTTGAGTTTCAATTAGACATCCTTGAGTTTCAATTAGACATCCTTGAGTTTCAATTAGACATCCTTGAGTTTCAATTAGACATCCTTGAGTTTCAATTAGACATCCTTGAGTTTCAATTAGACATCCTTGAGTTTCAATTAGACATCCTTGAGTTTCAATTAGACATCCTTGAGTTTCAATTAGACATCCTTGAGTTTAAATTAGACATCCTTGAGTTTCAATTAGACATCCTTGAGTTTCAATTAGACATCCTTGAGTTTCAATTAGACATCCTTGATTTTCAATTAGTCATCCTTGAGTTTCAATTAGACATCCTTGAGTTTCAATTAGACATCCTTGAGTTTCAATTAGACATCCTTGAGTTTCAATTAGACATCCTTGAGTTTCAATTAGACATCCTTGAGTTTCAATTAGACATCCTTGAGTTTCGAGTTTCAATTAGTCATCCTTGAGTTTCAATTAGACATCCTTGAGTTTCAATTAGTCATCCTTGAGTTTCAATTAGACATCCTTGAGTTTCAATTAGTCATCCTTGATTTTCAATTAGACATCCTTGAGTTTCAATTAGTCATCCTTGAGTTTAAATTAGACATCCTTGAGTTTCAATTAGTCATCCTTGAGTTTAAATTAGACATCCTTGAGTTTCAATTAGTCATCCTTGAGTTTCAATTAGACATCCTTGAGTTTCAATTAGACATCCTTGAGTTTCAATTAGACATCCTTGAGTTTCAATTAGTCATCCTTGAGTTTAAATTAGTCATCCTTGAGTTTAAATTAGACATCCAATTATAAAAATATTTCCGTCCCGCAGGCACGCGTCTCTGGTCGGCTGCCAGGTGATCAACTACCGCTGTGACTCCTCCCAGAAGTGGTCCCTGCTGGTCGGCATCAGCGCCCAGTCCGGCCGGGTTGCGGGCGCCATGCAGCTCTACTCTGTGGAGCGCCGGGTCTCCCAGCCGATCGAGGGCCACGCCGGGGTGTTCGTCGAATTCCGAATGGACGGCAACGCGCAGCCGTCCAGCCTGTTCTGCTTTGCCAACCGGGGCGTGCAGGCGGCCAAGCTGCACATCATCGAGCTGGGGCAGCCGCCCTCAGGTTTGTCCGGGCTGACTTCTTGCTATGCGGATTGGGGATTAACCGTGCCCGTTGCTATGCGGATGGGGAATTAACCGTGCCCGTTGCTATGCAGATGGGATAAATCGTGCCAGTTGCTATGTGAATGGGACTTATAGAGCCGTGTTGCTATGCAGATGGGATTAATCGTGCCCGTTGCTATGCGGATGGGATTAACCTTATCAGTTGCTATGCGGATTGGATTAACCGTGCCCGTTGCTGTGCGGATGGGGCTGAGCAGTAAAAACGATGGTTTCTTAGAATTTCATTTTCCTGCGAATTAGATCTCTTGTAACACTTTCTTCCATAATTTATGAACTTGAATCTGAAACTGAAAGTACATGGACACTTCTGTTGCAAATTTATGAAATCTTTAATCATTAACTCAAGTCTCCAAATTCTGCAATCCCATTCCTCAATCTCCCAGGCAACCAGCCCTATCCCAAGAAGCAGGTCGATCTGTTCTTCCCGCCCGAGGCCGCCGCCGACTTTCCCGTGTCTCTGCAGGCCTCCTCTAAGCACGGCATCGCCTACCTGGTCACCAAGTACGGCTACATCCACCTGTACGACCTGGACACCGCCACCTGCCTGTTCATGAACCGCATCAGCAGCGAGACAATTTTCGTCACGGTGCCTCACGAGGCCACGGGCGGCATCATGGGCGTCAATAGGAAGGGCCAGGTGCTCAGCGTCAGCCTGGATGAGGACACCGTCATTGGTGAGTTTCCTGTTCAGGGACTTCTAGTCCTGGCCTTCTCATTGTCAGGCAGTTGTACACACTCTTCCAACTGGCCCGCAGGCTACGTGAACAACAACCTGCAGAACCCGGACCTGGCCATCAAGCTGGCCGGCCGCACCGGCCTTCCCGGCGCCGACGACCTGTTCCTGCGCAAGTTCAACCAGCTGTTCCAGCAGGGCAACTACGCCGAGGCTGCCAGGGTTGCCGCCAACGCGCCTAAGGGCATCCTGCGGACTCCGCAGACCATCCAGCGTTTCCAGCAGGTGCCCGTGCAGCCTGGCAGCACCTCGCCGCTGCTGCAGTACTTCACCACCCTGCTGGACCAGGGCCAGCTCAACAGGTACGAGAGTCTGGAGCTGTGCCGCCCGGTCCTGCAGCAGGGCCGCAAACAGGTAGTTGAGAAGTGGCTCAAGGAGGACAAGCTGGAGTGCTCTGAAGAGCTCGGCGACTTGGTGAAGATTCACGACCCCACCCTGGCGCTGAGCGTCTACCTGCGGGCCAGCGCGTCGCACAAGGTCATCCAGTGCTTTGCTGAGACCGGCCAGTTCCAGAAGATTGTGCTGTACGCCAAGAAGGTGGGCTACAGCCCGGACTACGTGTTCCTACTGCGCAACCTCATGCGGATCAGCCATGACCAGGGCCTGCAGTTCGCCCAGATGCTTGTTCAGGACGATGAGCCTCTGGCCGATATCAACCAGGTCAGCTGCTAGTGTGCAAGATTTTGGATGCCAGAATTTAGATGATGACCCCAAGATGACGTCAATTTTAATTCTTAGTTTCTCACTCACCCATTGACCCCTATGACGTCGCAGTATCTATTCTCTTACCCAGCAACCCCCTTACGACGTCACCTTATCCATTCTCTTACTTTATTGACTCTCTATGACGTCACCTTATCCATTCTCACCTATCGACCCCCTATGACGTCACCTTCCACCCCGCAGATTGTCGACGTCTTCCTGGAGCAGAACCTTGTGCAGCAGTGCACCAGCTTCCTGTTGGACGCGCTGAAGAACAATCGCGAAAGCGAAGGCCACCTGCAGACTCGCCTGCTAGAGATGAACCTGATG
Organism: Macrostomum lignano; assembly: GCA_002269645.1. Taxonomy (NCBI): domain Eukaryota; kingdom Metazoa; phylum Platyhelminthes; family Macrostomidae; genus Macrostomum; species Macrostomum lignano. The sequence continues at coordinate 76,194 of NIVC01002381.1, forward strand.
TCGGCGCCGCAGGTGGCGGACGCCATCCTTGGCAACCAGATGTTCTCGCACTACGACAAGGCGCACATCGCCAGCCTGTGCGAGAAGGCCGGCCTGCTGCAGCGGGCGCTGGAGCACTACACGGACCTGTACGACATCAAGCGGGCCGTGGTGCACACCCACATGCTCAACCCGGAGTGGCTGGTCAACTACTTTGGCAACCTGAGCGTTGACGACTCGCTGGAGTGCCTCAAGGCCATGCTGCAGGCCAACATCAGGCAGAACCTGCAGGTGCGTCTTGGGCCTGCTTTGGCTCTTCAATATCCTTAGGCTGGCCGGCCTCCCAGATCCCCAGTGCTGGGTGCTGGGCCAGCCTCCCAGATCCCCAGTGCTGGGTGCTGGGCCAGCCTCCCAGATCCCTAGTTGCTTGGCCAGCCTCCCAGATCCCCAGTTGCTGGGTCAGCCTCCCAGATCCCCAGTTGCTGGGCCAGCCTTCTAGATCCCCAGTTGCTGGGCCAGCCTCCCAGATCCTCAATTGCTTGGCCACCATCACTATGATCTCAGTCTCAGTTCAAATTTAATTATCACCGCCCCCGCATTCCAGGTGTGCGTGCAAATCGCCTCCAAGTACCACGAGCAGCTGGGCGCCAGTGCCCTCATCGAGATCTTTGAGCAGTTCAAGAGTTTTGAAGGCCTGTTTTACTTCCTCGGCAGCATCGTGAACTTCAGCCAGGACCCCGACGTGCACTTCAAGTACATCCAAGCCGCCTGCAAGACCTCCCAGTTCAAGGAGGTCGAGCGTATCGTTCGCGAGTCCAGCGTCTACGAGCCGGAGCGGGTGAAGAACTTCCTTAAAGAGGCCAAGCTGACCGACCAGCTGCCGCTCATCATCGTGTGCGACCGGCACAACTTCGTGCACGACCTGGTGCTCTACCTGTACCGCAACAACCTGCAGAAGTACATCGAGATCTACGTGCAGAAGGTGCGTTCGGTGCCCATGTTCTGGCATGCCTGTCGTCTTAGCGTCTGTCTGTCTGTGTCTGTCTGTCTGTCTGTCTGTCTGTCTGTGTCTGTCTGTCTGTCTGTCTGTCTGTCTGTCTGTCTGTCTGTCTGTCTGTCTGTCTGTCTGTCTGTTTGTCTGTCTGTCTGTCTGTCTGTCTCTGTCTGTCTGTCTGTGTGTCTGTCTGTCTGTCTGTCTGTCTGTCTGTCTGTCTGTCTGTCTGTCTGTCTGTCTCTGTCTGTCTGTCTGTCTCTGTCTGTCTGTGTGTCTGTCTGTCTGTCTGTCTGTCAGTCTGCCAGTTTAATTCATGTTTTAGCCCTCCAAAATTATGGGAAAAGAGGCATGTTAGATGGTGACACGGGCTGTGAGCCTGTAAGAGCAATCATCATCGTGTCTTGAATATATTAGTGCAACAATTTTACAGTCCCTAGTGCAGCATTAGTTTTAAACAAAGCCCAATTAGCATTTATACAAGCGCAGGCAAGTGCAGCGCCCTTTGGCAATAAAAAATTGCTAATTTCGCTGCCGCCCTGCCATTTTGCACCAGCTGCTGACTGCAAAATATTCTGGCTTTGAGTTTGCCCTGCGCCTTAAATTTAAAATCTCTCGCGGCATTCCTTGAGCTCAGCGCTCCTGCTCGCCTCTCTCCTGCCGCACCCTTCGCTTTTGAGAGTAAAAGTTCAGAGTTCACTTTGCTGGGTCTCTATAGACGCTTCTCTTTTTGAAGAAAATTTGCTGTCATTTTTTTTTTCAAGTCGATTACGCTGCCTGTGGCCTATCTCTAACGGCTAAAGCACTGCGGCATTCATTGCCCTAGCTGTGTGCATATGAATAGGCACAACTGGTCTTAGCGGACACCCTGACTGACTGGCTGGCTGTAATCTGAGAGACAGAGAGAGAGAGTGGCTGCGATCTCCGATAGCCAGACCTGCCTGCCACCAGGCCGGCACCGCAGCAGCACCGAGGGGAGGAGGTGGCGGGCGAGTGGGGAGAGAAAAGTGAAAATTCAAATTAAAATCAAATGCCGGTAATCTTAGACCTGCCCTGCCTGTCCCTCTGTTATCTGTGCCCGAATCTTTGCGGCTGCAGCAGATCGCATTTCATTTGTAGCCAAGGCCCTGTCTTTGCGGGGTCTCTGCTGACTCAGTTGCTGCCACTGACCCGACTGCAGAGTGCGGAGCGGAGTGGCTTATGGTGCCTGCCAATTTTGCTTTGGTCAAATTCAACACTATTTTAGGGATGATGGTTGCTACTTGACAGTTTCTGTGTACCATAAAATGGGGAGTGACCCACGAGATGTTCAGATGCCGCGTCTTCATCAATTCTTAACGTTTCTTCCGTGTTAGAAATGGATCCCGCCCGTAACAATGAAAATTGCTCTTCCCAGAAGAGTCACCCGCTTAAATATAAATATGAATTCACCTTCATCCGGAGAACAGCATCTCCCCAGCCCCTAGGAAATTGCCCCGAGAATTCTCTTTTTTTCAGAGAAATCCCCTTTTGAGAGAGTTCCCCTGGAGAGAATTTCTCTCTTCATTTTAAACTCAACTTTCAACTATTTGAACTCGAACTATTCTTTTCAATTTCCATTACTTAACTTTTTAACTCGCTGTATTTATAAACACGAAACGCGATAAGTCCTACTTTTGGATTGCTACTGAGTAGTCTAGATAGAGTTTTTTACTCCAAGGACCTACTATTCGATGTCCAGGTCAACCCGAGCCGCCTGCCCGCCGTAGTTGGCGGCCTCCTCGATGTTGACTGCGCCGACGACGTGGTGAAGCAGCTCATCCTGGTGGTCCGCGGCCAGTTCGACACGGACGAGCTCGTGGCCGAGGTGGAGAAGCGCAACCGGCTGAAGCTGCTGCTGCCCTGGCTGGAGGCCCGCGTGCACGACGGCTCGCAGGAGCCGGCCACGCACAACGCCTTGGCCAAGATCTACATCGATGCCAACAACAATCCGGAGCGCTTCCTGCGGGAGAACAAGTTTTATGACTCCAAGGTTATCGGCAAGTGAGTCTGGCGGCAGGCCGGGGAGAGTCAGGGGCGGGTTGTAGGGGCACTTAAGGGTTAGTGGAGAGGTAGCAGGGGCAATTAAGAGTCAGGTGAGGGTAGCAGGGGCGATTGAGAGTCAGGAAAGGGTAGCAGGAGCGATTGAGAGTCAGGAGAGGGTAAGCATTGGCCATTGAGAGTTAGGGAGGTTAGCAGCGTGAGAGTCAGGGGAGGTTAGCCGCGTGAGAGTCAGGGGAGGGTAGCAGCGTGAGAATCAGGGGAGGGTAGCAGCGTGAGAGTCGGGGAGGGTAGCAGCGTGAGAGTCAGGGGAGGTTAGCCGCGTGAGAGTCAGGGGAGGGTAGCAGCGTGAGTCAGGAGAGGGTAGCAGGGGTCACTGAGCAGAGTCAGGAGGGTAGCAGTGGCCCTACTGCGGAGGGTAGTGTCAGATGGGTCTTCAAGATTCGAGCCCCCCCCCCGCCGCCCAGGTACACGGAGAAGCGGGACCCGCACCTGGCCTGCGTGGCCTACGAGCGCGGCCAGTGCGACGAAGAGCTGATTCGGGTGTGCAACGAGAACTCGCTGTTCAAGTCGCAGGCCAGGTATTTGGTGCGCAGGCGGGACGAGGCGCTGTGGGCCAAAGTTCTCGACCTGGAGAACCCGTACAGGCGGCAGCTCATTGATCAGGTGAGGCTTCATGAGCATGAGCTGTTAGTATAGTCAGTTGAGAATATCTGATTGAGTTCAATTCGCCACGCCAACCGCCAGGTGGTGCAGACGGCCCTGTCGGAGACCAGCGACGCTGAGGAGATTTCGGCCGCCGTCAAGGCCTTCATGGCCGCCGACTTGCCCAGCGAACTGCTCGAACTGCTGGAGAAGATCGTGCTGGACAACACGGTGTTCTCCGATCACCGCAACCTGCAGAACCTGCTGATCCTGACCGCCGTCAAGGCCGACAGCAGTCGGGTGATGGACTATGTGACCAAGCTGGACAACTTCGACGCGCCCGAGATCGCTCAGATCGCCGTTACCAACGGCCTGTTCGAGGAGGCCTTCGCCGTCTACAAGAAGTTCGAGGCCAACGAGAACGCCGTGCGGGTGCTGATTGACAACGTGCGCAGTTTGGACAGGGCCTACGAGTTCGCCGAAAAGTGCAACGAGCCGGCCGTCTGGTCCCTGCTGGCCAATGCGCAGCTGGCCGAAGGCTTCGTCAAGGAGGCCATCGACAGCTTCATCAAAGCCAACGACCCCAGCTGCTATGTTGAGGTATGGCTGCGGTTATTGCTGTGGAATCGTCTCTGTGGCCAGTGTTCTTGGTGATGGGCTGAGTCTGAGCGAGTTCTCCATTGCGGGATGAAGGGAATCTTTCGGTAGCAGAGGGTTTCTTAATGGTTAATTCTAGGGGAATTCCTTGATAGGGGAGGGTATTTTTCTTAGCTGGAATCTGATGGGTTCTTTGGTGGGGGATATTGAGGGGAGAAGGAATTCCCCTACCGAAAGGGGTATTTTCTGGGGAATGGAGTATAAGGAATTCTACAGTAAGAGAGAGGTATTTTCTATGGGTTAAAGTCTAAGGAATTCTCCGGTAGGGAATTTTTTTAGAAAGAGTCTAAAGACTAAGTGGGGTATTTTCTGGGGAATGGTGTCTGGAGAATTCCCCATAGAGGGATTGAGTTTCTGGATGTTTCGTCTCAGTGAATGTTGGCGATGCGAATTCCACAAAGAGAGAGAGAGAGAGAGAGAGAGAGAGAGAGAGAGCCCCTTAAGGCAAGGTGCCTCTCCCAGCGTCAGGTTTCAGGGGAAGTTCCCAAGCCAGCGCGGATCAGACTCAACCCACAACGCATCCGCCGCAGGTGGTTCGCGTAGCCGGCGAGACGGAGCACTGGGAGGACCTGGTCCGCTTCCTGCTGATGGCCCGCAAGAAGGCCAAGGAGCCGTTCGTGGAGACCGAGCTCGTGTTCGCCTACGCCAAAACCGGCCGTCTGGCCGACCTTGAAGAGTACATCAACTCGCCCAACCACGCCAAGATTGCCGAGGTGGCCGACAGGTGCTTCGACCAGCAGATGTACGAGGCCGCCAAGGTGCTGTACAGCAATGTGTCCAACTATGCCCGGCTGGCCATCACGCTGGTTAAGCTCGGCGAGTTCCAGAGCGCCGTGGAGTCCGCTAGGAAGGCCAACTCCACCAGGACCTGGAAGGAGGTGAGTGCTGACTGACTGACTGACTGACTGACCGGTTTTGAATCCAAACTCCAACCAATCAGCTGCAAGCTTCACGGTTTTGAATCCAAACTCCAGCCAATCGGCTACAAGCTTCACGGTTTTGAATCCAAACTCCAGCCAATCAGCTGCAAGCTTCACGGTTTTGAATCCAAACTCCAGCCAATCAGCTGCAAGCTTCACGGTTTTGAATCCAAACTCCAGCCAATCGGCTGCAAGCTTCACGGTTTTGAATCCAAACTCCAGCCAATCGGCTGAAAGCTTCACGGTTTTGAATCCAAACTCCAGCCAATCGGCTGCAAGCTTCACGGTTTTGAATCCAAACTCCAGCCAATCGGCTGCAAGCTTCACGGTTTTGAATCCAAACTCCAGCCAATCGGCTGCAAGCTTCACGGTTTTGAATCCAAACTCCAGCCAATCAGCTGCAAGCTTCACGGTTTTGAATCCAAACTCCAGCCAATCAGCTTCAGTGCTGGCTGGAGAATTTCGCAAAACCCACAGCAGGCCTCTGTCTGGCCAGGTGCAAATTCGCACTGGCTGGTTGAGCGCGGCGCTCCAAATCAACTTCGCCGGGCGTTTCAGCTGCCCGGCAGGGTCAAAGGCGCCCCTACATGCAGATGCACTTTTACTGGAACTGATAGCTGTATTTGGGTGGACAGAGATATTCTAGACAGACACTCAGACGGATAGACAGACACTCAGACGGATAGACAGACACTGAGACATATAGACGACAGCCAGACAGACAAATGGACATAGACAGACAGACAGACAGACAGACAGACAGACAGACAGACAGACAGGCAGACACTAAGACAGACAGACAGACAGACAGACAGACAGACAGACAGACAGACAGACAGGCAGACACAAAGACAGACAGACAGACAGACAGACAGACAGACAGACAGACAGACAGACACTAAGACAGACAGACAGACAGACAGACAGACAGTCTCACCAACCCGATCCCAACCTGCTCAGGTTTGCTTCTCCTGCCTGGAAGCGGGCGAGAGCCGCCTAGCCCAGGTGTGCGGCCTGAACATCATCATCCACGCGGACGAGCTGGAGGAACTGCTGACTTTCTACTCCAGCCGCGGCCTATTCGACGAGCTGATGTCCCTGCTGGAGGCCGGGCTGGGCCTTGACCGCGCCCACATGGGGCTGTTCACCGAGCTGGCCGTGCTGTACAGCCGGCACCGCCCGGCCCGCCTGCGCGAGCACCTGGAGCTGTTCTGGTCCCGCATCAACATCCCGAAGGTGCTGCGGGCGGCCGAGCAGGCACACCTCTGGTCCGAGCTGGTCTTCCTCTACGACAAGTACGAAGAGTTCGACAACGCTGTCATCACCATGATGCAGCACCCCACCGAGGCCTGGAGAGAGGCTTTCTTCAAGGACATGATCGGCAAGGTGGCCAATGTGGAGCTGTACTACAGGGCCATCAAGTTCTACCTGGAGTACAAGCCTATGCTGCTCAACGACCTGCTGCAGGTGGGGCTGGGGACTGAATCTGGCATTGCATGATGCCGCTTCATCTTGGGAGATGCAGGAATGAGAGTTATAAGAAGTGTGAAAAGTGCGAATGTGATAGCATTGAATAGGGTGAGATGGGGATGAGAGAGGGTGAGATAAGATGAGACAGGGTGAGATGAGCTGAGAGAGGGTGAGATGGGGATAAGAGAGGGTGAGATGGGGATGAGAGAGGGTGAGATAAGATGAGACAGGGTGAGATGAGAGAGGGTGAGATGGGGATGAGAGAGGGTGAGATAAGATGAGACAGGGTGAGATGAGATGAGAGAGGGTGAGATGGGGATGAGAGAGGGTGAGATAAGATGAGACAGGGTGAGATGAGATGAGAGAGGGTGAGATGGGGATGAGAGAGGGTGAGATAAGATGAGAGAGGGTGAGATGGGGATGAGAGAGGGTGAGATGAGATGAGAGAGGGTGAGATGGGGATGAAAGAGGGTGAGATGGGGATGAGAGAGGGTGAGATGGAGATGAGAGAGGGTGAGATAGAGATGAGAGAGGGTGAGATGGGGATGAGAGAGGGTGAGATAGGGATGAGATAGGGATGAGAGAGGGTGAGATAGGGATGAGAAAGGGTGAGATAGGGATGAGAGAGGGTGAGATGAGGTTGAGAGGGTGAGATAGGGATGAGAGAGGGTGAGATGGGGATGAGAGAGGGTGAGATATGGATGAGAGAGTGTGAGATTGGGATGAAAAAAAGTGAGAGAGTTGAGAATGAAGCCCGAGAGAAAAGGACACTCACATGAAAACAAACCGCAGTCCACATCACAGAAAACTCGCACCCCTGCCCAGGTGATGACCCCCGCCTGGACCACACCCGCACCGTGAGCTACTTCACCAAGGAGGGCAAGCTGGCCATGGTGAAGCCCTACCTGAAGCAGGTGCAGCAGGTGAACAACAAGCAGGTGAACGAGGCCTTGAACTCGCTGTACATCCAGGAGGAGGACTTCCAGAGCCTGCGCGCGTCAATTGAGGCGTTTGGCAACTTTGACAACATCGGGCTGGCGCAGAAGTGCGAGAAGCACGAGCTGCTGGAGTTCAGGCGCATCGCCGCCCTGCTGTACAAGAGCAACAACCGGTTCGGCCAGAGCGTGGAGCTGTGCAAGCGGGACCGGCTGTACAAGGACGCCATGCAGTTCGCCTCGGACTCCAAGGACCCCGAGCTGGCCGCCTCCCTGCTGCAGTGGTTTGTTGACGAGCGCCTGTCGCACTGCTTCGCCGCCTGCCTGTACCAGTGCTACGACCTGCTGAAGGCCGACCGCGTCCTGGAGCTGGCTTGGAGATTCAACCTGATGGACTTCGCCATGCCGTTCCTCATCCAGGTCATGGCTGAGACTCAGAACCGCCTAGATAAGCTGGAGCACGCTGAGGCCGTGCGGGCTGAGCATGATGAGGAGGCTGAGACTGAGCCCAGTCCCATTGTGATGCCAGGTGAGTGTCTGATCTCATGGTGAGTGTCTGTCTGATCCCAAGGTTGCTATGCCAGGTGAGTTTCTCATCCCATGGTTGCTATGCCAGGTGAGTTTCTGATCCCAAGGTTGCTATGCCAGGTGAGTTTCTCATCCCATGGTTGCTATGCCAGGTGAGTGTCTAATTCCATAGTTGCTATACCAGGTGAGAGTCTGTCTGATCCCAAGGTTGCTATGCCAGATGAGTGTCTAATCCTATAGTTGCTATGCCAGGTGAGTGTCTAATCCTATAGTTGCTATGCCAGGTGAGTGTCTAATCCTATGGTTGCTATGCCAGGTGAGAGTCTGTCTGATCCCATGGTTGCTATGCCAGGTGAGTGTCTAATCCTATGGTTGCTATGCCAGGTGAGAGTCTGTCTGATCCCATGGTTGCTATGCCAGGTGAGTGTCTAATCCCATGGTTGCTATGCCAGGTGAGTGTCTAATCACAAGGTTGCTATGCCAGGTGAGTGTCTAATCCCATGGTTGCTATGCCAGGTGAGTGTCTAATCCCATGGTTGCTATGCCAGGTGAGTGTCGAATCACAAAGTTGCTATGCCAGGTGAGTGTCTAATCACAAGGTTGCTATGCCAGGTGAGTGTCTAATCACAAGGTTGCTATGCCAGGTGAGTGTCTAATCCCATGGTTGCTATGCCAGGTGAGTGTCTAATCCCATGGTTGCTATGCCAGGTGAGTGTCTAATCCCATGGTTGCTATGCCAGGTGAGTGTCTAATCACAAGGTTGCTATGCCAGGTGAGTGTCTAATCACAAGGTTGCTATGCCAGGTGAGTGTCTAATCCCATGGTTGCTATGCCAGGTGAGTGTCTAATCCCATGGTTGCTATGCCAGGTGAGTGTCTAATCACAAGGTTGCTATGCCAGGTGAGTGTCTAATCACAAGGTTGCTATGCCAGGTGAGTGTCTAATCCCATGGTTGCTATGCCAGGTGAGTGTCTAATCCCATGGTTGCTATGCCAGGTGAGAGTCTGTCTGATCCCACGGTTGCTATCTCAGTTGAGTGTCTGATCCCATGGTTGCTATGCCAGGTGAGCAAAAGTCCCCAATCCCCTATTAATCCCCTGCTCATCTGTCACCTGGCTGCCATCCAAACTTCTTTCGCCCATCAAAGCGCAGCGATTGAAGGATTTCTGACAGCCAAGACGAATCCCCAGAAGGGGGGGGCACTGAAACGAATCCTGTCGGTCGGCCTCGGGCTTGCAAATATCGACACGATAAAGACTTTGCCCACAGGCCTCCCATAGGGAATTTTGATTTCTATTACTGGACCCAGGGCGCCTTGGGATTGATGTTATAAGCTATTGCTACTATCAGTAGCATTATTCGGCCCGCCCGCAGCGAACCCCATGCTGATGCTGACTGGCCCCGGCCAGCAGGCCATGGCACCGCCGCCCCCGCCGGGCATGGGCTACCCGGGCGGCTTCTACCCTGGCGTGCCGCCGCAGTTTTAATCTAAATTTAACTGACAATAATAAATAATAAATTAAATACATATCCGCCGCATACTACTGCTGCTGCGCGAGACTACTGCTGAACAAAAATTCTGGCAAAACTTCTGCTAGCGATTTCAATCAATCAATACTGAACTCGGGTTCGCAGTCGGACACACTGATTAGAGCCATTCCTGTATTGCTACTTGATTTCTTGATCAGAGCTCCCTGCCTGCGCACCCACTAATCACTGCTTTATACACCTCTGCCCCAGCCAGGTGCAATCCGACTTCCTTTTTGGTCCGTTTTTTTGCTGTCTTCAAGTCTGTCTGATTCGCAATTTTGGTTTTTTTGAGTTTTGTCAGAATTGCAAATTTTATAAATTGATTATTTTGAGTCAATTCTGTGCAGTAGAACTGTTTTTAACTGATTAGCGCTTTCTTAGCTGAGTGATTCTTCCCCAGTAATCCCCTTCAATTGGTGCTTTGAAATTCATTTATTCACTGTTTTGTACCTGATTACTATTAGTAATATTTTTATTAATTTGTTACTTTTTCCGCACGGACTGTTTAGTGGACATTTAATAAATAATAATGATGATGATAATAGCAACAAATGTTCGCAGGCTCAGGTGCCAATGGAAAAATCGACTCATTCATTTATTATCTGAAAGGTTTCTCCGGCTCTCATCTTGAAGGTCATGAAGAATTGAACTTTGAGGAAAGCCAGGAAAACGAAAGCCAAAACGAACATTCGCATTTATGACCAAAATTATTAAAGAAAAAATGCGATGTTTGTTTTTGCTTTCGTTTTCCTGGCTTTCCTCAAACGATGTACCTTACCTTGACTCTGAATTGAACTTTAAAGTGCACAGTCGGTTGGAGTTTTCCTATGGCGAAACTCTGAAGCCTCTGACAAGTGACGAGAATTGCTTTTGTCAGCCAAAGTTGAGAATTCCCATTTGCCAGCAGTAGATATGGTCTTGCCCATAGACAGGCAAAAAATGGCCGTCAATCAAATTGATAAATCTGATCTTTACTACATGGAAGTAGATGTTTACCGGTTCACTGGTCAGATCGTCATATTCCATTTCGTCATATCGGATGACGAAGTGACCAAATATTTTGTTATGCTGGATACTTCGTCATCAACCAATCAGTAAAATGGGGGATGAAAATACCTTTAACGTGGATAACAACCATGCACAAAAACTAAACCGGATCAATTGGTATCCTAACTTCGTCATCCACCAATGAGAAAGAAATAGCAAAAAATAGACACCGAGTCTTTTAGATATTAAAAAATTTAAAAATATTTTCTTTGCCATGAATTAAAGGATTTTCCACGCAACAGTTTTATACGCACAACGCATATCTTTACAATGCCGGATAAACGTAGACCGCGAAAGTGCAAGAGACAATTGTGTGCTGCATGCTCAAAAACCGTGCGCAATGATGATGAAGCCATTTCGTGTGACTCATGCAAGAAATTGCAACGTCGCTGCTGCGGAACAGGTGTGTCGAAAAAAGACTACAATGCTAATAATGCAGGATAAATTCACGTGGATGTGCACTGAGTGCCGGATATCCGAAGCAAAATCGCCGCAATCGAATTCGCGATCAGGTCCTGCGTCCGCTCTGGCAGCTGTGCTGCCGAATTGCCACCGACTTTGCCGCCGTCGACTTCGCCGTCAGGTCCTGCGCTCTCGCAGTCGCCTCCGCTGCCGCCGCCACCGACTTCGCTGCCACCTGCGCCTCATCTGGAAGCAGCACTATCGCCGCCACCTGCGCCTCAGTTACTTAAGTATGCATTAATGCCACAACGGTTAGTAACGTCTATGGCTCAGCCAGCTACCATTTTGGATGAGCTGTATTCCTTCCATCTAGAACCCGTCCGCCATCCTGCGGCTTTTACTGGAAAATCCAATCGAGGGTCCTGAGCCGCAAACCGGTAATTTTCCTGCAGCTGGAATAACCAACGGAGTTTTTGATGAGGATCTGCTGGCAAAAGTCATATGAAGTTAAATGAATTCGTGTTTAAGGATTATTTAGCTTTCTATTAAAAAACCTTCCAATTGCAAAACTATCTAATAAAAATCCTAAAAAAGCAAAGTCCACGGGGGGTGTGTGTGAGATTTGAGTTAGTGTAAACTATTTTTTGTTTTATTAACTATAAGCTGCGGCAAGCAGAACCGATCCATCGACAGGTTTTATCAATCGAGATGACAAAATGACTGGGATCATTAGGATTCCAAGTAAATACGTTTAATTGCCACATTAATTCACTTGGAAGTTGAAACTAACATGATTGGTGGATGACGAAATGACTCTCTTCAGGTAGTGCATGTTAATTAAGATGACGAAGTGACCCTAGTCGAGGTGAGCACCCCAGACACCTCAGATGAAGAAATGACTAGGAACCACCGACTTATATGAGCTAATAATTTAATTTAATAAATTAATAATCGAGGTATCCTTTGTAGTCAAGTTGTTCCTCCTGAAATTCAGACTGTCGCTCTTTTCATTTCCTTGCTTTTGGCAGTTGGTTACTATACCGACAAACGCCTACATTCCGTTCCTAAAGGCGATGTAAAATTTAATCGATATTGAGTCTTGACTACGGGCTTCTGACTACAGCGCAGACGCCAAATGTTGCCTGTACCAGCAAGTTGGCTGGTTCGGAACCCCTCCCGAAGGGTCTTTGACGTGACCGCTCTTTTTAAGATACTGAATGAAACTGATTGAAAAACTTTGATGTCAACAAAGCAGGGCATGCAGCTGCCGTCACGTCCTCGAGTTCGGGCAGGGCTCGCACGAGTCGCACTCGGCCAAAATCGTGCGGTCCTTTTTGACCTCCAGCACTCGGCAGTAGCCTGAGCAGCAGTCCTTGCCGCTCCAGCACCTGGCAGTAGCCTGAGCAGCAGTCCTTGCCGCTCCAGCACCTGGTGCCGCCTTCTGAGCACGACTTGCTGGATGAGCAGGCCGGTGCCATCTCTAGCTTTGCAGTGAGGAAAATTGTGTATTTGTATAGATACTTTATATACTTTATATAGAGTCTTTGGGGTTAATGGCCCTCCTGGGTGCGAATGGCTCAGTATAACCCACCAGAGCCATGCAATACCTGTACTTGAAAAGAAGTCTCAATTGTCAGTTAATAAATGGCATTGCAAATGCATAAAACAGCTACTCACGCGTAAGAAGAGTTATGATAATCAAAAAGTTGAACATTTGTAATTTAGTGAAGAAGATGGAACTGTGTGCAAAGTGCAGTTGGGTTCGAAGATCGGTGGTACTGAGACTACGGACACTTGGCTGCATGATGATGGAGATGGATGGAGAATGATAATTAGGCTTAGTTCTGGCTCAACTGCTGCCATAGACGGTAAAGGCCTGACACAAATTGAAGAGACAAAGAGAAGGTTCTGTAGCTGCCGGCGGAGACTGTCCCGCCAAGGGCGGGTTTCTTGTCTATGGTAAAAAGTCAAACTTCTCTGTGGCACAGTCAACTGCAAGTGCCAGGGGTTCTCAATTCCTCTGCAAGACCTGGTCACTAAAATCTCAAGCTTACATGATGTACTTGCTGCTTGCTTGGAATAGAACTGCCCTTTTTACGCAGTTATAGAATTTCTACTGGATACATGTAATTATTGGTCTGAAAGTTGGTAGCGGAAATGAAAGCTTAGCAATCTCTACACACGGATATATTGCGGCAGAGATCAAAACTGGGTGAAAAGCACAGGCTGGGCTGGCGGCAGAGATCAAAGCGGGGCAGCAGGGCACAGGCCGAGTTGCCGGCAGAGATCAAAGCGGGGCAGCAGGGCACAGGCCGAGTTGGCGGCAGAGATCAAAGCGGGGCAGCAGGGCACAGGCCGAGTTGCCGGCAGAGATCAAAGCGGGGCAGCAGGGCACAGGCCGAGTTGGCGGCAGAGATCAAAGCGGGGCAGCAGGGCACAGGCCGAGTTGGCGGCAGAGATCAAAGCGGGGCAGCAGGGCACAGGCCGAGTTGGCGGCAGAGATCAAAGCGGGGCAGCAGGGCACAGGCCGAGTTGGCGGCAGAGATCAAAGCGGGGCAGCAGGGCACAGGCCGAGTTGGCGGCAGAGATCAAAGCGGGGCAGCAGGGCACAGGCCGAGTTGGCGGCAGAGATCAAAGCGGGGCAGCAGGGCACAGGCCGAGTTGGCGGCAGAGATCAAAGCGGGGCAGCAGGGCACAGGCCGAGTTGGCGGCAGAGATCAAAGCGGGGCAGCAGGGCACAGGCCGAGTTGGCGGCAGAGATCAGAGCGGAGCAGCAGGCACAGCAGCTCAGGTGCACTCTGCAGTGAACGTCAAGTTCGGCCAGGCCTTGAGCACTCTGCAGTAGTGTGAGCAGCAGTCTTTGCCCGACCAGCAGCTCACTCCGTTGACCAGACATGGCTCTGTGGCGGGGCAGGCGACTGATGATCTCAAGTCTGCAACAAATTGAGCGGGTAACGGACTGCTCTTTGTTCATTCTAGTCTTGGTTTTAATTAGGAAATAAAATCGTTATTTACAGTTGATATTAGTCGATAGACTGCCTGAAAACTCACAGATTAGCAGTAAAATGAAGAAAGCAAGCAGAAGTGACTTCACGGACTGGTGTATTTTCATGGCTGCGTGATCAAGTTGGCAAACCTGCAAACTGACTTCTTGTGGTGGTCGCTCAAGTGAAGGTGGGTGCCAAAGCGCATGGCACCGAGAAGTAAATAAAAGTCCTTGTCTTGAAATTGTCTGTGGCTGAAAACCTGTTTCTTGTAAAAGAACAAGACTCTGCTTTTACAAATCAAAGAGACCATTCTAAATCAGAATTTATTGCAAAAATTTTATATACCGGTATTTAAAGCAGAAATTTTCAGTGGAAAGAAACCATATGTCTGGCTGGCTTATGTTACTCCTGCTGGGCCTCTCCGTCAGCAGCCAACTGATTACATGTGAGTCAGGGAGTTTTCAATGTCAGCGTTGCGCGCCATCATTGTGTTATGAACTTTCATGTTCTGAATTCGTGTTCTGAATTTATGTGTCCTGAATCTGTGTTCTGAATTCGTGTTCTGAATTTGTGTCTTCAATCTGTGTTCTGAATTCGTGTTCTGAATTTGTGTTCAATCTGTGTTCTGAATTCGTGTTCTGAATTTATGTTCTGAATTCGTGTTCTGAATGATCTTGTTCTGAATTCGTGTTCTGAATTCGTGTTCTGAATTCGTGTTCTGAATTCGTGTTCTGAATTCGTGTTCTGAATTCGTGTTCTGAATTCGTGTTCTGAATTCGTGTTCTGAATTCGTGTTCTGAATTCGTGTTCTGAATTCGTGTTCTGAATTCGTGTTCTGAATTCGTGTTCTGAATTCGTGTTCTGAATTCGTGTTCTGAATTAGTGTTCTGAATTAGTGTTCTGAATTAGTGTTCTGAATTAGTGTTCTGAATTAGTGTTCTGAATTAGTGTTCTGAATTTGTGTTCTGAATTCGTGTTCACGAAGCTTCTTTCCTCCAATCCAGCAGCGCAGGCCTGCAAGTGCCCCAGGGACCACCGCGGCTGCACCCTGAAGCAGGACGGCCAGGTGTGCGGCCGCGGCAGCGAGTGCTGCTCCCGATGGTGCCGGCTGAGCTCGGTCGCGTCCGGCATTAACAGGCGAGTCTGCGCGTCCTGCTGATGAAGCTGAGCTGGCACCAGGCTCCCGCGGCCTCATCGCTTGGGGGGAAGAAACCGCATCACTAGTGCATGCATGTATTGTAATAAGTTCACTGTTTTATACTCTGTTCATTTTAAATACACAAGTTACCGCAACAAATCAGTACATTTTAGTACAGTATCAAGTTCTACCTGGAGTACAAGCCTATGCTGCTCAACGACCTGCTGCAGGTGGGGCTGGGGACTGAATCTGGCATTGCATGATGCCGCTTCATCTTGGGAGATGCAGGAATGAGAGTTATAAGAAGTGTGAAAAGTGCGAATGTGATAGCATTGAATAGGGTGAGATGGGGATGAGAGAGGGTGAGATAAGATGAGACAGGGTGAGATGAGCTGAGAGAGGGTGAGATGGGGATAAGAGAGGGTGAGATGGGGATGAGAGAGGGTGAGATAAGATGAGACAGGGTGAGATGAGAGAGGGTGAGATGGGGATGAGAGAGGGTGAGATAAGATGAGACAGGGTGAGATGAGATGAGAGAGGGTGAGATGGGGATGAGAGAGGGTGAGATAAGATGAGACAGGGTGAGATGAGATGAGAGAGGGTGAGATGGGGATGAGAGAGGGTGAGATAAGATGAGAGAGGGTGAGATGGGGATGAGAGAGGGTGAGATGAGATGAGAGAGGGTGAGATGGGGATGAAAGAGGGTGAGATGGGGATGAGAGAGGGTGAGATGGAGATGAGAGAGGGTGAGATAGAGATGAGAGAGGGTGAGATGGGGATGAGAGAGGGTGAGATAGGGATGAGATAGGGATGAGAGAGGGTGAGATAGGGATGAGAAAGGGTGAGATAGGGATGAGAGAGGGTGAGATGAGGTTGAGAGGGTGAGATAGGGATGAGAGAGGGTGAGATGGGGATGAAAGAGGGTGAGATGGGGATGAGAGAGGGTGAGATGGAGATGAGAGAGGGTGAGATAGAGATGAGAGAGGGTGAGATGGGGATGAGAGAGGGTGAGATAGGGATGAGATAGGGATGAGAGAGGGTGAGATAGGGATGAGAAAGGGTGAGATAGGGATGAGAGAGGGTGAGATGAGGTTGAGAGGGTGAGATAGGGATGAGAGAGGGTGAGATGGGGATGAGAGAGGGTGAGATATGGATGAGAGAGTGTGAGATTGGGATGAAAAAAAGTGAGAGAGTTGAGAATGAAGCCCGAGAGAAAAGGACACTCACATGAAAACAAACCGCAGTCCACATCACAGAAAACTCGCACCCCTGCCCAGGTGATGACCCCCCGCCTGGACCACACCCGCACCGTGAGCTACTTCACCAAGGAGGGCAAGCTGGCCATGGTGAAGCCCTACCTGAAGCAGGTGCAGCAGGTGAACAACAAGCAGGTGAACGAGGCCTTGAACTCGCTGTACATCCAGGAGGAGGACTTCCAGAGCCTGCGCGCGTCAATTGAGGCGTTTGGCAACTTTGACAACATCGGGCTGGCGCAGAAGTGCGAGAAGCACGAGCTGCTGGAGTTCAGGCGCATCGCCGCCCTGCTGTACAAGAGCAACAACCGGTTCGGCCAGAGCGTGGAGCTGTGCAAGCGGGACCGGCTGTACAAGGACGCCATGCAGTTCGCCTCGGACTCCAAGGACCCCGAGCTGGCCGCCTCCCTGCTGCAGTGGTTTGTTGACGAGCGCCTGTCGCACTGCTTCGCCGCCTGCCTGTACCAGTGCTACGACCTGCTGAAGGCCGACCGCGTCCTGGAGCTGGCTTGGAGATTCAACCTGATGGACTTCGCCATGCCGTTCCTCATCCAGGTCATGGCTGAGACTCAGAACCGCCTAGATAAGCTGGAGCACGCTGAGGCCGTGCGGGCTGAGCATGATGAGGAGGCTGAGACTGAGCCCAGTCCCATTGTGATGCCAGGTGAGTGTCTGATCTCATGGTGAGTGTCTGTCTGATCCCAAGGTTGCTATGCCAGGTGAGTTTCTCATCCCATGGTTGCTATGCCAGGTGAGTTTCTGATCCCAAGGTTGCTATGCCAGGTGAGTTTCTCATCCCAAGGTTGCTATGCCAGGTGAGTGTCTAATTCCATAGTTGCTATACCAGGTGAGAGTCTGTCTGATCCCAAGGTTGCTATGCCAGATGAGTGTCTAATCCTATAGTTGCTATGCCAGGTGAGTGTCTAATCCTATAGTTGCTATGCCAGGTGAGTGTCTAATCCTATGGTTGCTATGCCAGGTGAGAGTCTGTCTGATCCCATGGTTGCTATGCCAGGTGAGTGTCTAATCCTATGGTTGCTATGCCAGGTGAGAGTCTGTCTGATCCCATGGTTGCTATGCCAGGTGAGTGTCTAATCCCATGGTTGCTATGCCAGGTGAGTGTCTAATCACAAGGTTGCTATGCCAGGTGAGTGTCTAATCCCATGGTTGCTATGCCAGGTGAGTGTCTAATCCCATGGTTGCTATGCCAGGTGAGTGTCGAATCACAAAGTTGCTATGCCAGGTGAGTGTCTAATCACAAGGTTGCTATGCCAGGTGAGTGTCTAATCACAAGGTTGCTATGCCAGGTGAGTGTCTAATCCCATGGTTGCTATGCCAGGTGAGTGTCTAATCCCATGGTTGCTATGCCAGGTGAGTGTCTAATCCCATGGTTGCTATGCCAGGTGAGTGTCTAATCACAAGGTTGCTATGCCAGGTGAGTGTCTAATCACAAGGTTGCTATGCCAGGTGAGTGTCTAATCCCATGGTTGCTATGCCAGGTGAGTGTCTAATCCCATGGTTGCTATGCCAGGTGAGTGTCTAATCACAAGGTTGCTATGCCAGGTGAGTGTCTAATCACAAGGTTGCTATGCCAGGTGAGTGTCTAATCCCATGGTTGCTATGCCAGGTGAGTGTCTAATCCCATGGTTGCTATGCCAGGTGAGAGTCTGTCTGATCCCACGGTTGCTATCTCAGTTGAGTGTCTGATCCCATGGTTGCTATGCCAGGTGAGCAAAAGTCCCCAATCCCCTATTAATCCCCTGCTCATCTGTCACCTGGCTGCCATCCAAACTTCTTTCGCCCATCAAAGCGCAGCGATTGAAGGATTTCTGACAGCCAAGACGAATCCCCAGAAGGGGGGGGCACTGAAACGAATCCTGTCGGTCGGCCTCGGGCTTGCAAATATCGACACGATAAAGACTTTGCCCACAGGCCTCCCATAGGGAATTTTGATTTCTATTACTGGACCCAGGGCGCCTTGGGATTGATGTTATAAGCTATTGCTACTATCAGTAGCATTATTCGGCCCGCCCGCAGCGAACCCCATGCTGATGCTGACTGGCCCCGGCCAGCAGGCCATGGCACCGCCGCCCCCGCCGGCATGGGCTACCCGGGCGGCTTCTACCCTGGCGTGCCGCCGCAGTTTTAATCTAAATTTAACTGACAATAATAAATAATAAATTAAATACATATCCGCCGCATACTACTGCTGCTGCGCGAGACTACTGCTGAACAAAAATTCTGGCAAAACTTCTGCTAGCGATTTCAATCAATCAATACTGAACTCGGGTTCGCAGTCGGACACACTGATTAGAGCCATTCCTGTATTGCTACTTGATTTCTTGATCAGAGCTCCCTGCCTGCGCACCCACTAATCACTGCTTTATACACCTCTGCCCCAGCCAGGTGCAATCCGACTTCCTTTTTGGTCCGTTTTTTTGCTGTCTTCAAGTCTGTCTGATTCGCAATTTTGGTTTTTTGAGTTTTGTCAGAATTGCAAATTTTATAAATTGATTATTTTGAGTCAATTCTGTGCAGTAGAACTGTTTTTAACTGATTAGCGCTTTCTTAGCTGAGTGATTCTTCCCCAGTAATCCCCTTCAATTGGTGCTTTGAAATTCATTTATTCACTGTTTTGTACCTGATTACTATTAGTAATATTTTTATTAATTTGTTACTTTTTCCGCACGGACTGTTTAGTGGACATTTAATAAATAATAATGATGATGATAATAGCAACAAATGTTCGCAGGCTCAGGTGCCAATGGACTTATCGACTCATTCATTTATTATCTGAAAGGTTTCTCCGGCTCTCATCTTGAAGGTCATGAAGAATTGAACTTTGAGGAAAGCCAGGAAAACGAAAGCCAAAACGAACATTCGCATTTATGACCAAAATTATTAAAGAAAAAATGCGATGTTTGTTTTTGCTTTCGTTTTCCTGGCTTTCCTCAAACGATGTACCTTACCTTGACTCTGAATTGAACTTTAAAGTGCACAGTCGGTTGGAGTTTTCCTATGGCGAAACTCTGAAGCCTCTGACAAGTGACGAGAATTGCTTTTGTCAGCCAAAGTTGAGAATTCCCATTTGCCAGCAGTAGATATGGTCTTGCCCATAGACAGGCAAAAAATGGCCGTCAATCAAATTGATAAATCTGATCTTTACTACATGGAAGTAGATGTTTACCGGTTCACTGGTCAGATCGTCATATTCCATTTCGTCATATCGGATGACGAAGTGACCAAATATTTTGTTATGCTGGATACTTCGTCATCAACCAATCAGTAAAATGGGGGATGAAAATACCTTTAACGTGGATAACAACCATGCACAAAAACTAAACCGGATCAATTGGTATCCTAACTTCGTCATCCACCAATGAGAAAGAAATAGCAAAAAATAGACACCGAGTCTTTTAGATATTAAAAAATTTAAAAATATTTTCTTTGCCATGAATTAAAGGATTTTCCACGCAACAGTTTTATACGCACAACGCATATCTTTACAATGCCGGATAAACGTAGACCGCGAAAGTGCAAGAGACAATTGTGTGCTGCATGCTCAAAAACCGTGCGCAATGATGATGAAGCCATTTCGTGTGACTCATGCAAGAAATTGCAACGTCGCTGCTGCGGAACAGGTGTGTCGAAAAAAGACTACAATGCTAATAATGCAGGATAAATTCACGTGGATGTGCACTGAGTGCCGGATATCCGAAGCAAAATCGCCGCAATCGAATTCGCGATCAGGTCCTGCGTCCGCTCTGGCAGCTGTGCTGCCGAATTGCCACCGACTTTGCCGCCGTCGACTTCGCCGTCAGGTCCTGCGCTCTCGCAGTCGCCTCCGCTGCCGCCGCCACCGACTTCGCTGCCACCTGCGCCTCATCTGGAAGCAGCACTATCGCCGCCACCTGCGCCTCAGTTACTTAAGTATGCATTAATGCCACAACGGTTAGTAACGTCTATGGCTCAGCCAGCTACCATTTTGGATGAGCTGTATTCCTTCCATCTAGAACCCGTCCGCCATCCTGCGGCTTTTACTGGAAAATCCAATCGAGGGTCCTGAGCCGCAAACCGGTAATTTTCCTGCAGCTGGAATAACCAACGGAGTTTTTGATGAGGATCTGCTGGCAAAAGTCATATGAAGTTAAATGAATTCGTGTTTAAGGATTATTTAGCTTTCTATTAAAAAACCTTCCAATTGCAAAACTATCTAATAAAAATCCTAAAAAAGCAAAGTCCACGGGGGGTGTGTGTGAGATTTGAGTTAGTGTAAACTATTTTTTGTTTTATTAACTATAAGCTGCGGCAAGCAGAACCGATCCATCGACAGGTTTTATCAATCGAGATGACAAAATGACTGGGATCATTAGGATTCCAAGTAAATACGTTTAATTGCCACATTAATTCACTTGGAAGTTGAAACTAACATGATTGGTGGATGACGAAATGACTCTCTTCAGGTAGTGCATGTTAATTAAGATGACGAAGTGACCCTAGTCGAGGTGAGCACCCCAGACACCTCAGATGAAGAAATGACTAGGAACCACCGACTTATATGAGCTAATAATTTAATTTAATAAATTAATAATCGAGGTATCCTTTGTAGTCAAGTTGTTCCTCCTGAAATTCAGACTGTCGCTCTTTTCATTTCCTTGCTTTTGGCAGTTGGTTACTATACCGACAAACGCCTACATTCCGTTCCTAAAGGCGATGTAAAATTTAATCGATATTGAGTCTTGACTACGGGCTTCTGACTACAGCGCAGACGCCAAATGTTGCCTGTACCAGCAAGTTGGCTGGTTCGGAACCCCTCCCGAAGGGTCTTTGACGTGACCGCTCTTTTTAAGATACTGAATGAAACTGATTGAAAAACTTTGATGTCAACAAAGCAGGGCATGCAGCTGCCGTCACGTCCTCGAGTTCGGGCAGGGCTCGCACGAGTCGCACTCGGCCAAAATCGTGCGGTCCTTTTTGACCTCCAGCACTCGGCAGTAGCCTGAGCAGCAGTCCTTGCCGCTCCAGCACCTGGCAGTAGCCTGAGCAGCAGTCCTTGCCGCTCCAGCACCTGGTGCCGCCTTCTGAGCACGACTTGCTGGATGAGCAGGCCGGTGCCATCTCTAGCTTTGCAGTGAGGAAAATTGTGTATTTGTATAGATACTTTATATACTTTATATAGAGTCTTTGGGGTTAATGGCCCTCCTGGGTGCGAATGGCTCAGTATAACCCACCAGAGCCATGCAATACCTGTACTTGAAAAGAAGTCTCAATTGTCAGTTAATAAATGGCATTGCAAATGCATAAAACAGCTACTCACGCGTAAGAAGAGTTATGATAATCAAAAAGTTGAACATTTGTAATTTAGTGAAGAAGATGGAACTGTGTGTGCAAAGTGCAGTTGGATTCGAAGATCGGTGGTACTGAGATCCGGACACTTGGCTGCATGATGATGGAGATGGATGGAGAATGATAATCAGGCTTAGTTCTGGCTCAACTGCTGCCATAGACGGTAAAGGCCTGACACAAATTGAAGAGACAAAGAGAAGGTTCTGTAGCTGCCGGCGGAGACTGTCCCGCCAAGCATGGATTTCTTGTCTATGGTAAAAAGTCAAACTTCTCTGTGGCACAGTCAACTGCAAGTGCCAGGGGTTCTCAATTCCTCTGCAAGACCTGGTCACTAAAATCTCAAGCTTATTTTTTTTACTTGCTGCTTGCTTGGAATAGAACTGCCCTTTTTACGCAGTTATAGAATTTCTATTGGATACATGTAATTATTGGTCTGAAAGTTGGTAGCGGAAATGAAAGCTTAGCAATCTCTACACACGGATATATTGCGGCAGAGATCAAAACGGGGTGAAAAGCACAGGCTGGGCTGGCAGCAGAGATCAAAGCGGGACAGCAGGGTACAGGCTGGGCTGGCGGCAGAGATCAAAGCGGGGCAGCAGGGTACAGGCTGGGCTGGCGGCAGAGATCAAAGCGGGGCAGCAGGGTACAGGCTGGGCTGGCGGCAGAGATCAAAGCGGGGCAGCAGGGTACAGGCTGGGCTGGCGGCAGAGATCAAAGCGGGGCAGCAGGGTACAGGCTGGGCTGGCGGCAGAGATCAAAGCGGGGCAGCAGGGTACAGGCTGGGCTGGCGGCAGAGATCAAAGCGGGGCAGCAGGGTACAGGCTGGGCTGGCGGCAGAGATCAAAGCGGGGCAGCAGGGTACAGGCTGGGCTGGCGGCAGAGATCAAAGCGGGGCAGCAGGGTACAGGCTGGGCTGGCGGCAGAGATCAAAGCGGAGCAGCAGGCACAGCAGCTCAGGTGCACTCTGCAGTGAACGTCAAGTTCGGCCAGGCCTTGAGCACTCTGCAGTAGTGTGAGCAGCAGTCTTTGCCCGACCAGCAGCTCACTCCGTTGACCAGACATGGCTCTGTGGCGGGGCAGGCGACTGATGATCTCAAGTCTGCAACAAATTGAGCGGGTAACGGACTGCTCTTTGTTCATTCTAGTCTTGGTTTTAATTAGGAAATAAAATCGTTATTTACAGTTGATATTAGTCGATAGACTGCCTGAAAACTCACAGATTAGCAGTAAAATGAAGAAAGCAAGCAGAAGTGACTTCACGGACTGGTGTATTTTCATGGCTGCGTGATCAAGTTGGCAAACCTGCAAACTGACTTCTTGTGGTGGTCGCTCAAGTGAAGGTGGGTGCCAAAGCGCATGGCACCGAGAAGTAAATAAAAGTCCTTGTCTTGAAATTGTCTGTGGCTGAAAACCTGTTTCTTGTAAAAGAACAAGACTCTGCTTTTACAAATCAAAGAGACCATTCTAAATCAGAATTTATTGCAAAAATTTTATATACCGGTATTTAAAGCAGAAATTTTCAGTGGAAAGAAACCAATGTCTGGCTGGCTTATGTTACTCCTACTGGGCCTCTCCGTCAGCAGCCAACTGATTACATGTGAGTCAGGGAGTTTTCAATGTCAGCGTTGCGCGCCATCATTGTGTTATGAACTTTCATGTTCTGAATTCGTGTTCTGAATTTATGTGTCCTGAATCTGTGTTCTGAATTCGTGTTCTGAATTTATGTGTCCTGAATCTGTGTTCTGAATTCGTGTTCTGAATTTGTGTCTTCAATCTGTGTTCTGAATTCGTGTTCTGAATTTGTGTTCAATCTGTGTTCTGAATTCGTGTTCTGAATTTATGTTCTGAATTCGTGTTCTGAATGATCTTGTTCTGAATTCGTGTTCTGAATTCGTGTTCTGAATTCGTGTTCTGAATTCGTGTTCTGAATTCGTGTTCTGAATTCGTGTTCTGAATTCGTGTTCTGAATTCGTGTTCTGAATTCGTGTTCTGAATTCGTGTTCTGAATTCGTGTTCTGAATTCGTGTTCTGAATTCGTGTTCTGAATTCGTGTTCTGAATTCGTGTTCTGAATTCGTGTTCTGAATTCGTGTTCTGAATTCGTGTTCTGAATTCGTGTTCTGAATTCGTGTTCTGAATTAGTGTTCTGAATTAGTGTTCTGAATTAGTGTTCTGAATTAGTGTTCTGAATTAGTGTTCTGAATTCGTGTTCACGAAGCTTCTTTCCTCCAATCCAGCAGCGCAGGCCTGCAAGTGCCCCAGGGACCACCGCGGCTGCACCCTGAAGCAGGACGGCCAGGTGTGCGGCCGCGGCAGCGAGTGCTGCTCCCGATGGTGCCGGCTGAGCTCGGTCGCGTCCGGCATTAACAGGCGAGTCTGCGCGTCCTGCTGATGAAGCTGAGCTGGCACCAGGCTCCCGCGGCCTCATCGCTTGGGGGGAAGAAACCGCATCACTAGTGCATGTATTGAATAAGTTCACTGTTTTATACTCTGTTCATTTTAAATACACAAGTTACCGCAACAAATCAGTACATTTTAGTACAGTAATAATGTACTGAATAGTCTATATAGTCTATGGTCTTCACTGAGTAGTCTATAGTCTATGGTCTTCACTGAGTAGTCTCTATATAGTCTATGTTCTTCACTGAATAGTCTATAGTCTATGGTCTTCACTGAGTAGTCTCTATATAGTCTATGTTCTTCACTGAATAGTCTATAGTCTATGGTCTTCACTGAGTAGTCTCTATATAGTCTATGTTCTTCACTGAATAGTCTATAGTCTATGGTCTTCACTGAATAGTCTCTATATAGTCTATGGTCTTCACTGAGTAGTCTATAGTCTATGGTCTAACAGTCTATACCTATTGACAAACTCGGCAAATAAAACTTTGTTTAAAAAATTCGTTGCCCACCTCCGCTTGACTAAATTCCTACATGTACATTATTTTGAGAATTGGTGTTGCCAGGGCCCATTTTATTGCCGCAGGCACTCATTAAATTTAATTTGAATTTCTGAAAACCTTTCTGCCTTTCTGCAGAGGATAAACTATTTTATCCAATGACTCAAGAAGATTGAGAAAATTCATTAAAGACATAAACAAGCCCCTCTGAACTGCCCTGAGGCTCGATTTAAATAAATGAGACAGAAGGCGGTGGTTCTTTGTTATTAATATTTTTAAGAACGAGATAATAATGGGCCAAAGGACTGCAACCGTTTGATTGCGGGTGCTTTCTATTTATAGCTTTTTGATGATGATGGGACATTCCGGAAGAAAAAATGTTCTAGAAAGAGTAGCGCGGGAATTCGAGTTACTGTATTTAGAATTATTTTTATCGTGGAAATTTCTAGAATGAAATGCTTACTACATGGTCAGAAAGTTTGCGAAGGTTCAGTACAAGGTCACTTTGGTACGAGTGTACCGATAATATGATCTGCTTTACGTCGAGAAACTTAATTATTTAGTAATGGATGATTAAAGTATAATAGCAATTAAAATTAAAAGTTTAAATTAAAATAAATTTTAAGAAATTAAGATTTTAAAACTAGGATTTTTCATCAAAAGAATAAGTTAATAACAGTAATAGAATAGCAACAAACACTAATTATTTTTTGTAATTTTTCCTTCATTGTACTATAGCCTTAAATAACATTTTTAAATATGAAAATCAGCACCCTCTGCGCAAATTTTTAATAACAATATTTGTTGTTAATATGTACGCTCGTAAGTACGGTTGAATTTTTAAAAGAGCGCTTCGAATCACTTCGTACTGACCTGCTTGAGGAAATTTTCCAGGCTGAACAAATTCGATTTTTGCAGTGTCCACAGCGTTTGTTCATGCACACTATGCGGCTTGCGGCAACGATCCATTTTGTGACCAGCATCAGGTGCGATGCAGAGTTGATCCTGCCTGGCATTTGGACGGCAGTCTCGAATTCGAAGCCATTTCGAGTTTCCCTTCTTGGCCACCAACAGCCAGGACTCCTGGCACTCATGCAGACCAGCGGGCCCGATGTCCTTTTTCAGTGTATAGTGCACCTGATCCTCCGATTCACAGCAGTTGTCGCTGCCGAGACGCCAGCAATTGCCTTGCTCGATCATCGATGTTGGAAACCTGGCCTGCGATTGAAAAGTTTTTTCATAATGACCAGAGGTTTTGGTATAGACTGTTAGACCATAGACTATAGACTATTCAGTGAAGACCATAGACTATAGAGACTATTCAGTAAAGACCATAGACTATATAGAGACTATTCAGTAAAGACCATAGACTATAGAGACTATTCAGTGAAGACCATAGACTATAGAGACTATTCAGTGAAGACCATAGACTATAGAGACTACTCAGTGAAGACCATAGACTATAGAGACTATTCAGTGAAGACCATAGACTATAGAGACTATTCAGTGAAGACCATAGACTATAGAGACTATTCAGTGAAGACCATAGACTATATAGAGACTACTCAGTGAAGACCATAGACTATAGAGACTATTCAGTGAAGACCATAGACTATAGAGACTATTCAGTGAAGACCATAGACTATAGAGACTATTCAGTGAAGACCATAGACTATAGAGACTATTCAGTGAAGACCATAGACTATAGAGACTATTCAGTGAAGACCATAGACTATATAGAGACTATTCAGTGAAGACCATAGACTATAGAGACTATTCAGTGAAGACCATAGACTATAGAGACTATTCAGTGAAGACCATAGACTATAGAGACTATTCAGTGAAGACCATAGACTATATAGAGACTATTCAGTGAAGACCATAGACTAAGACCGTGTTAAGTCAATGTCAATCAGACTCCAGAAAAAATATACCAATATCTCGCATTCTGGACTTCTGTATTGAAAACAAAGCAATTCTGCTTTTTTCGAAATTGATGCACAAGTTTCTTACGCTAAAGCTGTCAGTCCAGTCAGGTATCATAAATTCTACCAGAGACAAACCGACTAGTTTGAGCAAAGTGAGCGAAGTTCTGGCGATCCCACTATTTTCGTGCGTTCTATATACGACCTAAGTTAAGTTGCTGTCCATGCTTTACGAGTGTAAGTACATGTAGTTTGATGCATTTAGCCACGATTTTTAAACGGCTGTTGAATATAATTTACAATTTACGAGAAAACTCACAGTTTTATCATTTTCTGGCTTAAGATATTCCTTGATCCAATTTTTGTCCAGTTGATCCAGACCGGCTGCTCCAGATGCTTCCTCAATTTGTCTTCTTTTGTGCTGGGACACAAAACGTAAGCTCGGTAGCCGCTCAGCTGCCTCCTTCATCCGGCGAATGCCCTCGGCGGGATCTTGGCCGCTGACCAGGAGAAAGCGGCCGAACTCGAACCGGACGTGAAGCCTCGTCTTGTTGCTGTCTGCAGCAGCCTGCTCTTCGAGGGCTTCGTATCTCTCACGAAGTTCGACCTTGTCGACAGCTTCTTCATTCTCATTCAGACCCAGCAGCCTCAGCTGGGCCCAGGTGTTTGTTAGATCGACTTTTTGCAGCAAGTATCTGGCTTTCTGGATTCTGTCCTCGCCAGCATCTTTTGTTTTGATGAAGTACAGAGCGCACTGGAAAGCGAAATCGCTCTTCAGGAACTCGCTATCTGACAGAGTCTCGCCAGTCTTCAAAACCTTCAGCTCCTTGTTCTTGAGCCTTTTCTTGAGAATTTGGTCCTGGTCTCCTTGGATTGGCACTTTCTTCCACTGCACCATTTTTGTCAGTCCGCGATAGACTTTGCAGCAGGTGATGTATACCTGGAGGTGCTCGCCTGCAAACTGAACCGCCTCATCTGCCAGCTGCTCAGACTTGTTGAAATGAACAGCGGAGTACGCGAGGGCCTCAGCGAACCGAGCCAGAAACATCGGGTGCTGGACTTTACATTTGTCCAGAATCCTCTTAGCCTCATCCCACAGCTCCACTCTTTCCTCTCCAATCTCAGCACTGAGGTCCGCCTGACGCCTCTGCATGGCCATCGCCTCTGCCAGACCGAAGCGCCAGTGGAAGCTCTGGACCGACTGCTCCAGATGGTGCTCCACCTCCAGCTTCAGGGCCTCCCGGAACGCCTTCGCGGCCTCCTCCAGCTGCTGCCTCCCGAAGCTGAGCAGAGTCCAGCCTTTGGCGCCCCAGACTGAGGCCCGGACCTGCGGCTTCTGCCACTCATCAGAGAGCTTCTGAAGCATCATCTGCTCTTGCTGCTCATCTGGGTGGAATTTGTTCATCAGGTGCAGCTCCGTGGCCTCGATCAGGAAGGCCACATCCATGGTTAAAGGTGAATTAGCATTCAAATCCAGCTTTGCTTCGTTAAGGTACTTCAGACACCGTGCTTCATCACCAGGTTGCTCCAGCATGTGCACGTAGACCAGACTCAGCAGGTGCAGCCCCTTTAGTCCGAGCTGGGTGTCCATCCTGCCTTGCAAGCTGCTGACGAGTCTGTCGATGCTCTCTGGGCTCTCGGCAAGTTTCGGCCTCCACTGGAAGTGACACGGAACCTCGCCCAGGCTCTTGAAAGACTCCGCTGGATTGTTGAGTTCCGCCATGGCGAGAACTGACTGTCTGAATGAACGGGGGGAGGGGGTAGGGTTGGGATCAGCTCTCAGGCAGCTGTCAGACCAGAGAGTCGGACTGACATCAGTGGCTCTACAAATGAAAAAAACCGTTAGACCAAGCAAGGAGAACAATTAGTTTTACAAAATTACGAGTAGTAATGTTGGGTTACTTCCTTAGTACTTAAGCAGTAACCCTGTTGTTATATATAAATGTTGTCTGTTGTCTCTTTCGATTGAAGCTAAAATAAACCTTGATGATGTCCGCTTTGGACGAAAAGCTTTGGCACGAGCTAATTGCACAACATTTTTCCTAGCTGCTGGTTCTATTTTTGAATCTGACGCTGATCTCAGAAAAATAATAATGGAGGTTACTAAAAAAAGTCACGTACCGGAGCAGCAGTTGACAGATTTGACCCAATGGCTCACAAGGTACAGCCTACCTGATCGATATTTTAGTTCCATATTTCTGCTTTAAATAGCTATCCAAATATATACCATATGGTTGAACCTGTTATGAGGGATTTTTAGTGAAGAAAACTAGCAATCAGCGCCCCCTGTTGGGGAGCCAACATGGTATGGAATAAAAATTATTGAACAAACTACATTTAGCTTCTGACTACTCCTCAGCCTTGATATCTCAGCAATTCCCCGACCAGCCTTGACATTACAGCAATTCTCCCCAAGGATCGCAGCATTAGCAACCTCCCCATGGCTTGACATCTTAGCAATTGATCCCCAATGAACCTTTTGTGTTTGACATAGCTCTTCTTTTACGTTAGACATGACAAAAAGTTTTCGTTTCACTGGGGAAGGTGCAAAGTATGAAGTTAGTGCGTTTCGAGAGAGGTTGGCCCCCTGTTCCACATTTCTGTGGGACCAACAAATTTAAAGTTAAGAGACGCAGCTTTATGAGCTTCAATGACAACTCTCACAGCAGTCATATTCATATCACAGGAGCACCCACGGGTTCGCTTGTAAATTTGCAGCCACTGTTCGAAAATGAAAAGAGCAAATTGGCGAGATCACTTACCGAAATACAGATGCTGAGAATGGCTTAGCGACTTTGTAGCACGGCTGGTTTATGTGAGTTGGTTTTGCTGGCCATTAGTTTCAATTAGTTTCAGATATAATATACAGTGTATACCATGCAGTCATACATGTACATGTACAATAGTTGGAATGGCAGACCCCCTACGCACTTGAAATCTAATTGGGGTGGGCGAGAATTTCAGATACAAATACCAGCATATTCTGTTCGCAACTGCACGCTCTGGCTGTGATCGGTACAGTACGGAGCTAAGAGGAAGTTTGGGCAAATTGAGGGGGAACTTCATTGTTTCTCAATCCTCGTCTCCCTCCTTACGTACATGCGTGACGGAGTCATATCACGGGTCTTGGGTGATTGCGAGCTAAATTCAACTGGCTCTCTCGAGGGCCCGATCACAATCTTGTTCAGTTACCACATAGTAAGTCTATACAAAAGAATCCACATTGACTGTACGTGTGGTAGCCCAGCATTAATGTTGATCGATAATTTCCGCCTTGTCCTAATGGCAACGCCAAGCAACGGACGCTGACGAGCTCGCTCGAACAACAGCAAGTTGAGATGCCTTCAAGTTTGAGTTAGCAACGCCGCGCCGTGCTACCCACACTCAGTGCAGGTGTTCATGCTTTACCGGCGGTGACAGGTGCGCACTGTGTTTCGTCGACTGCCTGCTGGCTCGTGCTGTCACCCGAATTTGGTAGGCGGCGGAATGGCCTTTGTTTTCGCGCTATAACGCTGCTTTTTTTAGGCTGTAGGCATTCTGGCTCGCGCTCAACGCTTTCGGGGCGAAATCGTCTCAAAAAAACCAGCAGTTTTGCCCATTTCGCAGACTCCAGGGCACATGCATGCGCAAGCGCGCCAACACTGTATGCTTGGGGGTTGACAAACCCCCTGTGACCAATTTTCCTGCACACAAGCCCCAAATGAGCGAGGCCACACAAGGAATCGAACCCGGGTTCTTGGCGGGAGAGTCGGACTCGGTTCACCACTGAGCTGATCCGCCCCGTCCGTAACTGTACGAGTATGGAGGGCGGGGATCCTTGACAGACGGTTAAAGGATGTCGATATTTCACCAAAAACTATGAGCACTGGTTTTTAAATCTAAGGAATTCAAGCCTGGACATCCAGTCCAAGGAAGCAGCTTCTTAAAGATGTACTTTAGCAGAACAGACAGCTGCCCCTGAACTAGAATGAGCTGCCTCCAGATCTTCTTCTACGAGCTAGAAGCTGAAGCCGCAACAATAGGCTAGCTTGTGTTCGTGAATTTTGTGTTTCACCTTTGGGATAGTTCTACAGGTGCAACCGAAGGAACTCGAGCTGTCCGGCTTTGACTTGCGTCCGAGCAGCGTACATACCATACTACTTTGTAATAAACCAAACCAATTGAACTAAAAATACAATTGACTGCTGGTCTTATAGAAATGTCATTACCTGATTATATATTTTTTTAAATCAAACCAAATCAACTCGCCTTATCAAAAACATTGAATGTTGAAGTCTGTAACAGTAGAAAGCGTGAAAAAACTGTATTAAAATACAGCCTGATATTTGGTAAATGAGTATGAATATAGATGGATATAGTGCTGCATAATTACTGGTTCTACTCAGAAGCGCTAAGCTGGCTCTAAGAGCGAATGAATAAGACACTAAAAATAGCATCAGGCAGAGTAGGCACACTGGAGTTGCAGCATTCATTTCTCATTAGTATATAGAAAAAGGGAAGCATAAATCAAATTGGAAACATGTAGAAGAAAATTTGTGCTAAAATTTACACTCAAAATATTTTTATTTTATAACCAATGCTCAAGCTACACTACTCGGGCAAGCAAGTCAGTAGCATCTAACGAGTGCATTTGCCGGGCGGTGGGCAACGCGGGTGAAGCGGAGAACATTTTGGACAGCAATAATGTCAGGCAGGGGTCCATAGACACGGACAGGTGAGGTCCTTAAACACGGATACACGGGGTCAATAGACAAGGACAGGAGGGGTCAGGTGGGATCTATAGATACGGACAGAAGGGTCAGGTGGGGTCCATAGACATGGTCAGGCGGGATCCATAGACATGGACAGGTGGGGTCCATAGACATGGACAGGAGGGGTCATATGGGGCCCATAGACATGGATAGGAGGGGTCAGGTGGGTCCATAGACATGGACAGGGGTCAGGTGGGGTCCATAGACATGAACAGGAGGGGTCCATAGACATGGACAGGAGGGGTCCATAGACATGGACAGGCGGGGTCAGGTAGGCTCCATAGACATGGACAGGCGAGGTCAGGTAGGCTCCATAGACACGGACAGGCGGGGTCATGTAGGCTCCATAGACACGGACAGGCGGGGTCAGGTAGGCTCCATAGACATGGACAGGTGGGGTCAGGTAGGCTTCATAGACACGGACAGGCGGGGTCAGGTAGGCTCCATAGACACGGACAGGCGGGGTCATGTAGGCTCCATAGACACGGACAGGCGGGGTCAGGTGGGGTCCATAGACATGGACAGGCGGCGCGCGTGGGCCCGCAGGTGGCGCACCAGGTCGCCGGGGCGCTGGAAGCCGCGCGGGCAGATCACGCAGTCGAGTCGGCGACCGGCGGCGATGGCGTCTTCGTCCTCGTGCGCCCGCCGGTGGCTGTCCAGGTGGCTGCGGCGGGCGAAGCGGTGCTGGCAGAGGTCACACTGGAACGGCCGCTCGTTGGCGTGCAGGCGGCGGTGGCTCAGCAGGGAGCCGCTCTGGGCGAAGCTGCGGCCGCACTGGGCGCAGGCGAACGGCCGCTCGCCAGAGTGCGTGCGGCGGTGGCGGGACAGGTCGGTGTTGCGCGGGAACTGCCGGCCGCACTGGTCGCAGCTGAACGGGCGCTCGTCGGTGTGCCGGGCCCGCAGATGGCTGCGCAGGTTGCTGAGGCGGGCGAAGCTGGACGGGCACTGCTCGCAGCTGAAGGGCCGCTCGCCGCTGTGCACCCGCATGTGGCTGCTGAGGTGGCTCCGCTGGCCGAAGGCGAGGCCGCAGTCGCCGCAGCGGTGCGGTTTCGCGTGGCTCCGCCGATGCCGAGACAGCTGGCGGAGCTCCGGGAAGCGGCGCGGACAGTCCGGACAGCTGAACTGCTCGGCCGCGGCGGCCTCCATGGCGTCAGGCGGCTGGCGCTGGTCAGGCGCGGACTGCCGATCCTCAGTGTGCGGCGGCTGCTGCTGCAAGTCGGGCATGGCGGGGCGGGGGTCAGAGACCAGCTGCTCAGCCGCGGTGTGCATATATTGGGGCCGGCAGCGGCTCACATGCCGGCTCACTGTGTGGCAATGCGCCATTCACATTTCTGCTGCAGTCCCCACCTCACTGAGCTCTGCTCACAGCTCTCAACACTTCCTCGGACCACCCGGGCCAAGGTGGCTTTTTTCTAACTGCTGCTTTTTTATCGGCCTGCCGCGCTATCTTGCTGGGCCTCCCTCTCTCTCTCTCTCGCTCAGACCACTGGCAGCAATCTATGGGAACACCTGTGGAACACCTGCCAGAAGTGAGACGTCCTTTTTTATTAAAAAAAATGGGTGAGCAGGGTGTTCTTCATTTGCCGATAACTCCGCTAGCTCAGCTAAAATATGCCAAATAAACAAGCAATGTGAAAGACGCACAGGTGTATTGAAATAAAAATAGGGCATGAAACAAAAGTGAAATTGAATAGGAAATCAAAGCGTGTATTTGCCATCGGCCTGGCTGTGGCCAAGCAGAGCGATTCGTACATTGCGAGCTCAGCTCGGCAGGCCATGAAGTCACTGGGTGCCGCAGCATTAGCTGGATATGAATGAAACTGGCTGCCGCAGCTCACACGGGCTTCGTGACCATCAGAGCAGCTGACGGGCACAGGTCCAGCGTGTACAGCGGCTTCTCCATGTCCTCAGCGGTGAACACCCGCTTTGGGAACAGCGTCATAAGGGCGAAGTCCTCACCAGCCCGGCCGTCTGTCCGGTTGGTTCGAACGTAGCAGGCCACCGCCGCGAGGCTCTCCTTGGCGCCGAACTGGGTAGTGAGCGGCTGGCCGCCGCCCGGCAGGCGGATCTGCAGCCGGCAGGTGTCGCCGTCCGACACCGCGGCGGGGGTCGCCGCCTTCGGCAGGCTCGGGCCAGACGGCGCGCCAGCGGCAGCCGCAGGGGCAGCCGGTTGACCCGCGGCCGCTCGGCGCTCTTCGGCTTCGCGCGCCTCCATCTCGGCGCGGTCCTGCGCGTAGCGCTGCCTAATGCGCGCCAGGTACTCGCGCTGCTCCTCCTTCTCGCGCCGGCGCGCCTCGGCCTCGCGCTTTAACTCCTGCTCAGCGGACTCCTCGCGCCACTTTTTGAGGCCTTTGCCGTCCGTGCGCCGCTTCCGCTCGCGCTCCAGCTCCGCCCGGCGCTCCTCAGCCTCCCGCTCTTGGCGCTTCGCCTCCAGCTTGGCCTCCAGCTGGCGCAGCTGCTCCGCCTTCTCCTCGGCTGTCAGGGCGCGGACCTGCGGTTAGGGCGGGGCGGATTCTGCTTGAGAGCTGAGATGGGGGCGGATTTTGGTTGAGAGCTGAGATGGGGGCGGATTTTGGTTGAGAGCTGAGATGGGGGCGGATTTTGGTTGAGAGCTGAGATGGGGGCGGATTTTGGTTGAGAGCTGAGATGGGGGCGGATTTTGGTTGAGAGCTGAGATGGGGGCGGATCATCCGCTAGTTGGGGGCGGATTATCCGCTAGTTGGGGCGGATCATCCGCTAGTTGGGGGCGGATCATCCGCTAGTTGGGGGCGGATCATCCGCTAGTTGGGGGCGGATCATCCGCTAGTTGGGGGCGGATCATCCGCTAGTTGGGGGCGGATCATCCGCTAGTTGGGGGCGGATCATCCGCTAGTTGGGGGCGGATCATCTGCTAGTTGGGGGCGGATCATCCGCTAGTTGGGGGCAGTGGCGGATCTGGCATTAGATAATGAGTTCGCTGACATTAACAGCCCTTCCCCAGCTGCTCACCTCCTCCGTGGACTGGGAGAAGTTGGCGTGGCCGGTCTTGGCGGCGTGGAATTCGGCCTCGGCCGGGCTGCGGAACAACTTGCCGCAGTCGTCGCACTTCAAAGATTTTGCATCGGCATCGGTGGCCTCCGCCGAGCCGGCGGTGCCTCCCGCCGACTCTCCTGACGCCGCCGACGAAGCAGCTGCCGCGTTGGCTGCCGGCGCGGGCTCCGGTTCCGGGATCGGGTCGTCAATATCCGGGTCATCCTGGTGGCTGGACAGCCTGCGGAATTTCCGAGGAAAAAGCAGAGTTAGGCAATGTTGGCATTGCCGAGTCAGCTGGGGTAAGATCGCTACTTGGTTAGAGGCGATTCTCAGCTGAGGTCAGATGGCGGTTCTCATGGTGAGATCGGGGGGCGATTCTCATGGTGAGATCAGGGGAGGATTCTCATGGTGAGATCAGGGGGCGATTCTCATGGTTAGATCAGTGGGCAATTCTCATGGTGAGATCAGGGGGCGATTCTCATGGTGAGATCAGGGGGCGATTCTCATGGTGAGATCAGGGGAGGATTCGCATGGTGAGGTCAGGGGGCGATTCTCATGGTGAGATCAGGGGAGGATTCGCATGGTGAGGTCAGTGGGCAATTCTCATGGTGAGATCAGGGGGCAATTCTCATGGTGAGATCAGGGGGCAATTCTAATGGTTAGATCAGGGGGCGATTATCATGGTGAGATCAGGGGGCGATTCTCATGGTGAGATCAGGGGAGGATTCGCATGGTGAGGTCAGGGGGCGATTCTCATGGTGAGATCAGGGGAGGATTCGCATGGTGAGGTCAGGGAGCGATTCTCATGGTGAGATCAGGGAGCGATTCTCATGGTGAGATCAGGGAGCGATTCTCATGGTGAGATCAGGGAGCGATTCTTATGGTGAGATCAGTAGGCGGTTCTCAGGTGGTATCAGGTGTCAGTATGGTCAGGGTGGATCCTCGGTTGATGTCAGAGAGTGACTTTGGTCTATCAAAATTCAAAGCCAAAATCGACAAACTAAATAAGTTATTACATTGTTACGATATTACTTGTAATATTAGTATACTCGTACTAATTAAACCAGCAAAAACATGAGTTGGAGAAACTTGAAGTAATACAATGGACTTACCAGTCCATTGCTGCTTCAATCCCTTTGTTCCCCGACTTCAACAGAGCTTTTTTTCTAAAAATAAAAGACAAAATAACGATTTCACTGGCAATGTAGCTTGTAGACATAGCAAGTGATTTATTTGGCATTTCTTACGCTCTGATTTCGGAGAAACCCATGTCTAAGAGCATGCTCAGGTTGGAGTCATTGGATGACATGGCAGATTCGACTGTTGCATGAAGTATTGGATTTGAAAGTTCATTTGTTTAATTGACTTAATTTGAAGGTTTAAGATAAATTATAATATCTGGTCATTCAGAAGTTATTGTATTTTACAAGTAAATATTATAATTAGTTAGAAAAAATGTATGCATTATATGTACATGCAATGTGTCTAAGGCCTTCTCTATTTTGTACAATTAATAATGCTTTTTGCACAAATTGAATTTGCACCAAATCTCTGAAAAATATTTTGTTGAAATATTTATACATGTAATTCAACAGGCCAGGGGGTTGTAGCCTAGAGGTTAGAAAGTTG
Source organism: Macrostomum lignano (assembly GCA_002269645.1). Lineage (NCBI taxonomy): Eukaryota > Metazoa > Platyhelminthes > Macrostomidae > Macrostomum > Macrostomum lignano. Next base: position 112,257 of record NIVC01002381.1, read on the forward strand.
GACTCACGACTAAAACTGAAAAGTTGGGGTTCAATTCCCAATCCCACTGGAACAATATGTGTCCATGAGCAAGACACTTAATTCTGCATTGCTTCAGTTCACCCAGCTGTAAAATGGGTGCCAGCATTAGCTAGGGTAATTGAGGGTGTGTGTGACAACCCCCAAGTCCTTGGACTGAACAGCTATACTTATTTGACAATGACCAATTTTTTAAAGTAAGATGTGGAAAGCCTTTTTTATTCTTTATTTTTAAGCAAAAATCTAATTTTCTGTGATTTCAAATCTGCACAAAAACTAAAAAACAAACTTTTTGTTTAAATAATCATATTTTTCTAAATATTTTTGTGATTTTTTGTTTTAAATGAACCAAGAAAATAGTATAAATAGATGCAAATTTTCAGACAAGAGAATCAACCTTGCCAACTGTGGTTACATATAATTAATAATAAACTAGGTGTAGCAGTTAACAAGAAGTGTTCCAAATGAAATTAAATCTTTGAGAATTCAATTTGACTTGGTTAATTTTCTGAGTGAAGTAGAAAGATAATAAGAATATACCATATATACTACTGAGAAGTAGAAAACCATAGTAAAAGAGACAAAGTAGATCTTGAAGCAGACATATAGAGGCCATGACCTTCTAATCTCAGAAATGCCCAGGACTAGAAAGATCAATACATGCAATCCATATACTAGTAGAATATATACTGCTCAGGTCAGATATTTATATATATAACACTACTAGAATTAATTAAGAATGCTACCAATGGAATAATAATGCTATCAGTTAAGAAATAGGAAATACTAAGAACTATTACTTAGACTAATACTTAGATATATACTCAGACTTAGACAAATATTCAGTTACATATACTAAGAATAAAAGTCCTGCAACGACTGAAAGAGAACAACATAACCATCGGGAAGGATAAGTGCAAGTTTTTAGTGGATTAAAATAATCTTCATGGGAATGCTACTAACTTGCAAGGATATTTAGGGTCTCAACCAATTCTAAGAAAGTAGAGAATTAGCATAGGAACAACTAGGTGGAAGCTTTTAGGACATTTACAGAGACTGAAGCAAGACCTTAGTGACACCACACTCTCAAATCTGCTACATGGTACGCTAGAAAAAATGACCCCCTATACCATAAATTCAAATTTACACCACAAAAAACTAATTTACTTGTGATCTATATGCCAGACATTATCAAAAAAGCATTTTGGCAATAAAGGATTTTTTTGTTGCAGCAATACAAGAATAATTTTTTCTTGGAATTGGGATCAGGATTTGGGATTAGGTCTTTTAGTATATTGAAGTTTGTAGGTCCATATAAAGTTAAACAAAATTGAGCAAAAAATGTCAATATCAAAAGTAAAACACAACAAAATTGATGCAAAGTTTGGTAATTAACAAAGTAATAACATAATGAATACTGGTAATTAACAAAGTAATAACATAATGAATACAAGTTAAAACAAAATAAATTTAAATAATTATTAATTCTATAAACTTTTGATCAAAAGAACTGTTCCCAATTCTTGTGTTTTTTAGGGTTGGGATCCTAGTCCCACAGGAACACAATTTTCCTTGGGATCCTAAGATTTTGGGATTGGGATCCCATCCAATGGTCCAGTGTTGCCACTACTTGCGTTTTTAATGTAGCTATATTTTTTTAGCTCTGGTTCTGCGTTGTGCAATAATTTTTTCACCAGATGTAATATCTGCGTTTTTTCTTATTATATACACCGTACCCATCCTTTTTCATGATTATAAATAAACAAGCCCAGTTGGTAGTCAAATTTTGACTCTGTTTTATACTTGTCTTTTTAATTTTAAGTAACATTTTTGGTATCTAGCAGTCAGCAAAATGATAATTTGTTTTATTTAATGCTATTACTCTCACTTAAAGCAAAAATTAATTAATCCTTTCCATATATTTCAGTGTCCTTATTTTGCAAATCAAACTACTGTTGCAGCCAAGTGCCAATGATAATACCAAATAGCAAAGTACCTAGTAAAAGCCACCAAACTCTTTTCAAGAGAGCTGGATTAAGAAATTGAATGCATAGACTTGGTTTCAAAAAGGCGAAACCCCAACAATTGCTTCATGCTCAGCCTGCAACGATGCCGAAATATCTATGGCCCAAGCAGGCATTCAAGCTCTGCATTAGCACAAGAAGGGTACTAAGCACATTGTTGCTGTTGCTGTTACCATGAAGTTGCAGCACTCTATCAAGCATTTTTGCCAAGCCCCTGGCTGAAAAGGTTGATGTAGCTAAGCCAGCTGATCAAGTTATGGAAGCTGAGCTTTGTTGATGTCTCTATCTGTGCAAAACAAATACCACAATCAATTTGCAGGATCATTTGGCCCATCTTTTTGATTGAATGTTTCCAGACAGCCAAATTGCTAAAAGATGACCTGCAGTTGAACAAAGCTATTGACATTGTACCTTCTTGTTCATGCCATGGATCCATTCTTCCAGAAAAGTCTGGTAGAACTGCTGAAAACGACACCAAAACAACACTAGGCCTACTATGTCTATCATGCCTATAATGTATATGTCATTAGGCCTACTATATAAATTATTTAATAAGTCAGTTCTTTAGGTCTCTGCCTCAGCCTGAGGCTCAGGGATTAAGTTAATATAAACATTTTTGGGTAGGATGTTGGCATAGACCTTAGTCCTATACCTAAAATAAGTCATCGTAGTAGTAGTAGTAGTAGTAAGTTTGGCTCAGGCAAGAAGCCTATTTGGCCAATATATTTCAATGTAGGGGGCCTAATTTAATAAATTTCAATAAATCACACTGAATAGTAATTCAAGAGAGAAGGATGGAGTTTTGCAATAATATGTAATGTATCTTTATATCTATTTTAAAAGTAATCATATTTTGTACTTATTTTAAATTGTGCATTGTTTGTACTTGTATTCTATTTATATTTTACTGTACTTTTTACTGTATGTATTTATGTTTATTTTGCTGGACAGTTTAAAATAAAGCTTGTTTTAATGACTAATAATTAACTAATGTAAATATGAGTCATCGTTTTTTGTAAGAGTTCGCCGCTCTAATTTGGCATTGGCACTCTGGTCTCGACTGACGATTCAAATATTCAAATGGGACTATTCAAATTTATTACAAATATAGTATTTGAAAGAGCACCAAATTTTTCTACGAAACTTTAAACGATCTTTAACGACTAACAAAGCAAAAAGTAAGAAATTAAAAAACAAGTATTGTATGAAATTTATGTATAGCAATTCGATTGATCCCGTAGGTAATGAAAAATAAGTTGGCGTCACTAGGGGAGCGCATAGATGCTGGCAGGGAGACAGGATTTCAATACTAATCTCCGGCTTAAGCCAAAAAAGTTCTGCAACGTCAAAACGAAATGCAAATAGGTATTGATCAGACAATAGCAAAAATCAAATGTAAGGATTGTTGGCAATTATTAGGCATTAAAGATGAAGGATATTTTTTAAAAGCAAGTATAGGAGGAAATGACCAAAAAATAGAGCTCTTAAGTCCGCTGATAATAGAAAATATTTGAGATGAGACTGACACTCGGAAATAACAAACATATCTGCTTCTTCTAAACCACAAAACCTTAAAGCCATTTTACAGGAGAAACAAAGATAAACAGCCTTAAAAATGGATCTCCCAATTAGAATGATTTTTATAATTAACCAAAAAATGATTCACTTTCCTATTTTCACAGTGCACTAGATTAATATTTGCAGAGTGCGAAAGTACTCGCTTGCTCTCTGTTGCTTCAAATTTTTATTAATCTATTAATAAAAAAGATTAATAAATTAAAAAATTAATAATTTTTATTTTTATTATAACTTAAACGAGAGCAAGCTTTGTGAATGATGTAATATGAGCTGCCCACTAGAGCTACGCACAAAGCGGTTTGCACTCGTACATTTAACAATCAGCCGATCTCATGAGTAAATGTATATGTCTCATGATTTCCTCATCGTATCCAACTGAAGATGATGATCCTAATGTGAAGAGCAGTCCTTGATGTGAGACTCGGTTGGCATGCTGACTGTCTTTGTTTCAAAATGAGGCCTAAAACTCGAAGATCGTCTATCTCCTCCTGAGAAAAATGCTGACCTTAATTATAGCTGGGCGAGGCCGGCTGGGGCGGGTCCATGAGATTTGCCCGCAGTGCATTTTGCCCTTGAGCGAATTGCCCGTCGAGTTTTTCCCGCCGAGATTTGCCCGATTTGCACATACTTTGCATGTAGTGCTATCCCAGACGGCGAACGGGCAGGAATGAGTCAATTAGAGTTAGTCTAGGGATCTTTTGAAGGCTTTAATACTTCTGCATCAGCTCTATATGGCGACAAGTTGACAAATTTCAGGCCAAAAGCGAGAAAGCACATGCACATGTATTTTCTGAGAGTTCAATGTACTTCGTACGAGTAATAGTGCATCCAGCGGAGAGACTCCTCAGCGCAGGAACCCCTGGAAAGTCTTCTCTGTCCCTGCATGGACACGACAACACCCTGGCCGATTTTCGTGCACAAGCCTCAAATGAATGTGTGACCGCGGGCACGGAATTGAACGAATTAGGGTCCGCCTCTCAATTACAGTAGCTATATGTACAGATACATGCGCCAGAAAGTTTTCATCCATGAAATGTTTGGCTATATGAAGTCCTGGCTTGCTAATCTGTCCAATTTAATAAATAATTGAGCATTGATTAATCAGTCGACAAGGCGTTCTGGAGAACGGGAAGTTTGCAAAGTCACAGCGTCACTGCGAGGGAGCTCCACTCGCAGTCATCGATCAAGCGCACCGGAATACCTTCTTCCTATTGCGGATCGCCACCATGGAGCAGATGCCACTGCAGCAGTCGGAGTCGCTCTGCGCGCACTCGGTTCCGGTGGCCTTGCAGCGGTCTCGCAGGCAGGTGGAGGCGCTGTCTTAAAATGCCAATGGTTTTACATTAAATTTTAGATTTTTCGATAAGTTTAAATAATATCGAATTCTTGTTCGATAACACCTAATTGTCGAAGAAGTCATGAAAAATTAGGTTGTCTGTCATTTCGGACAGGACGACATCGCGACCAAATGTCTTTCCATCGAACACTACAATCCCCTTTGACAGCTCTAGACTGAGCTGACTGATCCTACCCGCTGCAATCTGCTCACACTGACTGATCCTACCCGCTGCAATCTGCTCACACTGACTGATCCTACCCGCTGCAATCTGCTCACACTGACTGATCCTACCCGCTACAATCTTCTCACACTGACTGATCCTACCCGCTGCAATCTGCTCACACTGACTGATCCTACCCACTGCAATCTGCTCACACTGACTGATCCTACCCGCTGCAATCTGCTCACACTGACTGATTGTACCCGCTGAAATCTGCTCACACTGACTGATCCTACCCGCTGCAATCTGCTCACACTGACTGATCCTACCCGCTGCAATCTGCTCACACTGATCCTACCCGCTGCAATCTGCTCACACTGACTGATCCTACCCGCTGCAATCTGCTCACACTGACTGATCCTACCCGCTGCAATCTGCTCACACTGACTGATCCTACCCGCTGCAATCTGCTCACACTGACTGATCCTACCCGCTGCAATCTGCTCACACTGACTGATCCTACCCGCTGCAATCTGCTCACACTGACTGATCCTACCCGCTGCAATCTGCTCACTCACAGAAGTTCTTAAATGATTATGAAACTTACTGATGATGACTAATAGACAAAATAAGAAGAACAGCAGTCTCATGTTTTACCAATGAGTGCGAGCAGTGCAGGAACAAGTGATCTTTTACAAACGACAGAAGCTAATTGATTGTAAACCACTGCAGCCACATGTGCAACCATTTCTGCATGCATTAAGCTCATAATTTTTTTGCCATAGAAATGGGAAGTTCTCGCTTCTTGTTTCAGCCAGAAGCAACATGCAGCTATAATAACAGAAGATTCATCCAAGATGAATGAAATTCTTCTGCAGAACAAAATTCGCAAAAAGCATCAACTCTTTTAGTCGCATTGCTCTTTTTGGATGCATACAGTTAGGGGGGGGCGCGTTTCACAATCGAAAAGGTTTCTAATTTTTAATTTTTAAAAATCAAAATAAGACGTTAATTACTTAATTTCTACTGCACAGTGTAAATAGACTATACGCTTTAAATCATTGGGACTGTAGAGCCTTCACCAATTCTGGAAGTGACTGGTGTTGTTATTGCAACAGCGTTTTAGCAATTCAGCTGTGGAGGACCCCGGCATCAGGCGTTGCATGCGTCGCTACCGCAAATCGAGATTCCGTTGTACCCCAAAGCGATGCGCTCATTCGGATGTTTCGAAGACGAAACGCACATCCGAGAATGATGTTTCCGGGTCTCCGCAGCCTTTTGTAGTCCTCGTTCTCTATATCCGACCAGCCAAAACTATTCAGCTTGGCCCAGCTGAAGCAGAACGGGCAGGTTTTCAGCTCAGTCTTGATTCTTGTGGGGTTGTCGGGGGGGGGGTCAAGGCTCATGTGGTCGCACCGAGTTGGCCGCGGCGGGGCTCAGGTGGAAAACCAAAATTGCAGCAGCAGCGAAGGCAGTAGCGACACGGAACGGCTGAGCGTGGCTGCAGTCTTGGCGAACTGAAATTTGTCATTTGGACGCAACTTCTTTTATCGCTAACTTTTGTGGCTAACTTTTATGTTATGACTGACTCGTTACTGGCGTAAGAAATAATAACTTGTCTAATTAATAGTGCATATTTCTCGCTCACATACGGAATAAGTTTTTTTCAGCTTAAACCATGACAAACTAATCAAACAGTAACCAACAGTAGCATGATGCGTAGCAGATCTGAAGTCTTGGCTTACCAGGTTCGGCGACTGTATAGGTCAGAAAAAGTATTTCTGAAAATGTCAATGAAGATTTGCAGGATATTAAACTTAAATTACTTCGATTTAAATACACATGTAGATGGCGCGTGGAGTTCTGCGAATTTGTAAATTTCCCCTAATTGCGAATTGATTTTTCGAAGGCATTTTAATTTAAAGAAGATTCAAGCAAATGATTTTTTAAATAATAAATCGCAAAACTCAGACGCAATGGATTGCGCAGTACTGAAATATAATGGCCAAACACGAGTGCGCGCACGAGTGTCTGTGGCCATTATTTCAGCCCCTTACCTACTACGCAACGGCATTGTCTATAAGACACATATATAGAGGCCATTGTAATTATACTTTTTACCCAGACGCAATAACAAAATATTTGGGCCATTATTCCACAGTTTTGATGTGTACCATAGACATTTGGATTGAAAAAATCATCGCACAGCATTTTTGTTGATAAATACATAACAGCAAGGAGTAAATGAACAAAAAGGAAAAAAATCATTAAAACTAAAGTACCAGCTACAGGAAAAGAGTTCATTATAAATGTCACAGCTAGTGCAGGTCATCAGTTTGTAGTCGAAATTTGACAATGTGAAAATCTGTCACTCAAAGTGAAACATGCAGTACTCAAAGCCGCAGTTCCTAAAGATGCTCGACACTTTAGCCTGATGATTTGGCACTGCAAAAGGAGTTGGTCTATTTTGAATGTTTTCTATAAAAGAGAAATACAGGTGCTCAACTATAGATGCCGAACTTACCATTTGAAAGATGCACGTCTTGGTTGGCTTGCGACTGATAAGCTTCGTCTGATGGCCTTCTTTGGTAACGCAGTATCCAAGTTGGGATTCTTTGGGACTGTCGGCTGCTCGACTAAATCTATCGGCTGCTTTGAGTCATCGCTTATAGCCATCGAGGCGTTGAAGACTGCATGGTCGCGTTTTCTTCCTAGGTAGCGCTGCACGGTTCGTTCAGTCGTCGACAGGAAGATTTTTTCCAATTAATTAGCGCGGCTGTTTGACGAGATGCACCAGTTAAAGTTGTTTGACAAGACAAATAGCTTTTTCTCTCACTACTCGCTTTTCTGTTTCTTACAAGACGCAAGCGAAACCAGCACTCATCACAGTGTGTCTATGGTCAATCTAAGACACACATCTCAGTGGTCTATGGGTAAAATAACTCTTAAAACAGCCAATTGAAGCATGATAAAAAAGTGTGGAATACCAATTGAAGCATGATAAAAAAGTGTGGAATAATGACAGCGACAATAGTGTGGAATAATGGCCGCAAAAGTGTGGAATAATGACTGCGCGCTGAGTGAAATTATAAGTACAATGCACTTGTATAGTATGCAACTGAGTTGAATACTATACAATCTACCATTATTTCAGCATAACGTAGTCTGCCGGCCATTATTTCAGCGTGCCGGAAGCGCTATTTCACACTTTTTTTATCACGCTTCAATTGGCTGTTTTGAGAGTTATTTTACCCATAGACGACTGAGATGTATGTCTTAGTTTGACCATAGACAACACTGTGATGAGTGCTGATTTCGTTTGCGTCTTGCAAGAACTCAGGAAAGCGGGTAGTACGAATGAAAGCTATTTATTTGTCTTGTCAAACAACTATGGCTGGTGCATCTCGTCGAACAGCCCCGCGCTTATTAATTGGAAACATCTTCTTGTCGACGACTGAACGAACCGTGCGACCTATATGCTTCAGTGAAGATGCGGGGTGAAGGATGAAGAGACACAGGAGATGCGGGTGAAGCATGGTAAGCATAATATGTCAACATTGTAAGTAAATTAGTGTGGCTTATACTAATGGCTATAGAAACAGAATTTTTTACAATGTCCATTAATGGATTCGGAACGCGCAATTCGCTTCTTCGAGAACTGCCACTTCAAGGATTGCACGTTTCAGTTTTAATGAGCAACTGCTGATGAACAGTCTATGACTACTGGACGTGTTGCTTTTGTGCTTAATGTGTGCGTTTTCCATTGTTTAGCAATTTGACGATCATTATTCACATTTTTAATGCAGAACAATCCATTACTACAAACAATGCATTGTCTGTAGGATCGTCAAACAGAAAAACAATGCAAAGAATCAGCGGTCGCAGCACGTGACAACGATTTGTCTATGGCTCGCGCCTACCGGCGCTCGCCAGACAATCGTTGTCACGCGCTGGGACCGCTGATTATTTATCCATTGTTTGTTAGCTAAAATGACTATCCTTTTTCAGCGTATTCCAGAATGTTATGTAGACTGTTTGCGATTATAAACCCCTTGTGTCAGTTAATAAATGCATAGTTAACTAATCGTCTATGGTTCAAACGCCTGCTAAAGCTGAACTAATGGCCAGTTGAGTTTGTCATTTCGCCAGCTAGGCTGTGTCTTATGGACAATGATAGATTGTGTATATGGTTTTGGAGGTAGACAATGATAAAATTTTCACGAGTGGCTATAAACATTATAGCTAGGTTTGCGTAAGGGGAGCGGTGACGTTACTGGGGAAATGTGTGATATGCATGTGACATGTTGCTGGGGAAATTGTGATGTCTCGACATACATATGTATGGACTAGTAGGCTTCCAAATTCTAATGCAGGACGCGCGGTTCACGAACATCGCATTGAATTAGGTTGCCCTCTAGAGGTTGGGTGTGGTGCCTCTGACAGCAGGAGAGCCGGGGTGTCGGAAGTTCCATCATCTGTCCGCCAGCGTCTAGCTAGATCTCTCGACGTGCCTTCGATGTCGTCCTGAACACAGAGAATAACGTGGTCCTTGGTGGTTAGAGCGTCGGACTCTCGACTTGAAGGTCGGGGGTTCGATTCCCGGTCCCACTTGAACGATTTGTGCCCTTGAGCAAGACGCTTAACTCTGCATTGCTTCTGTTCACCCAGATGTGTAAAATGCGTGCCAGCTGCATTAGCTGGGGTAATTGAGGGTGTGTGGCGACCCCCCCCCCCCCCAGCAGGGGTGTCGGAACCGGGGGGGCCCACTTTTTAGCATTATTCTGCAAGTGCCCTTTTTTAATTTCAAGCAAGTGTCGGCCGGTTTTCGGCTTTGGCTGATATAATAGCTCGTAGTTCAGTCGTTCTCAATCCTATTCCACTACAGTTTTTATCTAATGTGCCTAAGCCTAGCGCTTTTAGTGCAGAGGTCAGCAAACGTTTTACCTCTAGGGCCAGATTGAGAATAGCGCATGACTGCCCTTCTGGGTCCGCTTCGCTGGGCCCTCTAAGCAAAACGCGCGCCCAGGAGTCCGCGATGACTGCGGGCTATAGGGAGAGAGGATAGGGAATAGAGAAGAGAAATACGAGCGCAGGAGCGAGAAAGGAGAGGCGAAGGAATAAAGGAGAAGAGAGTAGACGAGAAGAAAGATAAAATAGGAGAGAGAAGGAGAGGAGAGAGAAGGGAAGGGAGAAGAGAATGGAGAGGAAACGGGAGATGAGAGGAGAGGAAACAAGAGATGAGAGGAGAGGAGAAAGAAGAGAGGAGAGGAGAAAGAAGAGAGGAGAGGAGAGGGGAGAGGTGAGATGAGAGGAGAGGAGAGAGGTGAGGAGATGAGAGGAGAGGAGATGAGAGGAAAGGAGAGATCGGAGAGGAGAGGAGAGAGGTGAGGAGATGAGAGGAAAGTAGAGAGGAGAGGAGAGGAGAGGAGAGGAGAGGAAAGTAGAGAGGAGAGGAGAGGAGAGGAGAGGAGAGGACAGGAGAATATGAGAAGAGAGAGGTGAGGGAAGAGAGCTGAGAAGAGACACAAGCATCGAGCGGGCCGGATTGCTATTGTGAAGATTCAAAAGGACCCAAGGGCCGGATATAGAGAGGCTTTGCGGGCAGGCAACATTTGGCTCTCAGGCCGGAGTTTGCCAACCCCCGGCCTGTTTTAGTATTAAGCCTTTTTTACTTTGGCATCTCTGATCAAAATCCCGAGTCCACCGCAATCCAAGATAAAAGAATAAAGAGACAGCGCCAAGAGGAACTGATCGAAAGGCAGCCAAGAGATCCAGAAAATTACTGGTCTTGCCCTGGCAATTTTCATTCATTTTGATATGAATTAAGTTGCGCAGTTGCGCAATGTTTGAATTAGTGAAAAACATTTTTTCAAACAGTTAAAACATTTTTAGACTTTTGGCCACACCTAACACAGAATTGAATATTGGCCTGGTTTTCACAATTAATGCCACAAAAACTGACATAACAGCAGGAGTTAGGGTGCCCTTAGATAAAAAAATAATGTGCAATGTGCCCTCCCACCATATAGCCCCCCACTTTGAAATATGTTCCGACACCGCTGCCCCCCAGTCCTTGGACTGAACAGCTTGGCTGAGCTTCGGTTGCACATCTGCCTATTGGTGTAGGTGTAATCAATTGTTATTATTACGCACAGAGCATTGAGATGAAACAGCCCGAGGAACGAGGAACCAGATAGAAACAGCCGAGGACAGAGTCCAATAAATTTACGCTCGTACAGATCGAGCGTACAGTTATATCGATGACTTTTCGATGCATTGATATAAGCAAGCCGAAGCTCCAAAGTCGGATTATATATGAGTGCCAAAATTTTGACTGAGGCACGGGGCTGTGCAGAGTGTCAAAGACCGAAAAAATGAGGCAGCTTTAGACAGAATTTTAACAGGCTCATTAAGGATAGGTAGCCAAAAAGTACAGCACTCCTTTCAATTTCTGAAGCAGCAAATTGTCATTGCATGGGCCAGTAGCTAGCTTTATTTGAGTTTTCTGTCTCTACTAATGTAATGGAAATTTAATCCATAGGGTCGAACGCGACGAGACGACATTTGTTTTTCGCTTGGTCTTCGGTTTTTGATTTAAGAATTTTTCTATGAATGTCACGCGTCGTATGGTATGGTAGGCTGGTAGCTAGCTAGGCTTGCAAAAAGCAAGTCCAATGAAAGCTAGAACTAGCAGCTGTCGGCTGGCCGGTTCCAGTTCAGTTGCTGCGTTGCATTTATCATTCATGAGAGGACGTGTATGCGACCCGTGTTCCAACTCCAACACAGGCTCTTCAAGATGCCTCTAAGTAACCCTAACCCTAACTTTATGATATGTTATGTTATGATAGATGATAAGGCCTATCAAGTTTTTTTATTTTGCATTTGCTTTTTCGCTCTTTCGCTTGAAAGCTGCGAGTGGTATAATAAAATTTATACCTACCTAGACTAGAGAATTCTTTGTATTGTAGACATAGGCCTACCTTAAAAATAGCCCAACCTAAGTAGATTTTTAACTTTTTTGATAGGGGCCTAATGATAATTTTGAATTTTATAATGTAATAAGTGCTTTAAAATTCAAGTTTCATTGTTTTATTTACTAAATTGAACCAAAATATTCATTCAATAGGCTAGGGCTCATCCCTATATATGTATGTATATAGGCCTAGGCCTATGTATAGTTTTAATACAATGTGAATTAGGCTAGGCTAATTTGGGCCTTCTATCCAACTAGACCACAAATCAATATTGTAATTTTTGGAAAATTGGCTAATTGCTTATTTTGTAACTTTTTAACATTAATTTTATAATTTTATTTGGCAATTTTTATTTTTTCTATGTTTAATTCTTTAAAGTTTAATAATTTTTATTTTAATTAAGTACAAAATTATATAGGCTATAAAAATTTGAGAGAAACAAAGGAATGTTTCTATAACTGGTCAATGAATATAAAAAAAGAAAATAAGCTATAAATAGTTTAAAGCCAGAGAAAAAATTTAAATTGTACATAATGCAAAACTATATTGCAAGAAAGCCTCCAAATATTAAACTATGTCCACTTTTTCATTAAAGGTATGCACTTTTAAATTACCTGTGATTGTGTGTGTATGTGTGTAATAGTGATAGCCCATAATTCATGGGTTTTGTACTTTGGGTAGCGTGGCCAAATGAATATGATGCAAGAAGTGATTGCAGAGAAGAAAAAGTCACAAAGGCTTGGAAGGCCAGTGTGCACTTATATTATAGTTAAACAAACTACTAACCAGCATGATTCAGCAAACACCAAACTCTCCACCCGGCCTAGGCTGGTCTGGGCAGACAGACAAACCCCAGCCAATCAGAACGCAAGAACACTAACCAGCGTGCAAGCTGCATACACAACAATGGGGTCTCAATTGTGACAGCCCAGTGATCCAAATCTTGCATTTCTTCCACCCACTGCATTTCTCTCCAGTCAACGCCAAGAAGTCAGGCTGCTCAGCAGCCCGAAGGTGCCCCAGCGCAGCTGCAGCAGCTGTCCTATCCCTACCTCAATCTGTTCAAGGAGCTGGGCGTTGGCCAGTGGAACAGGTCAGAATGCCACGGCGGGGTGGCCTCCTACATGGACCAGACTGTCAAGTCAACTGCCTTCAGCATCCAGGGCGCGGGTCCGCCTCCAACTACATCAGCTGCCCAGGCCTGCTGGCCGCGGCCTGCAGCTGCAGTGCCGCTACCTGTACGTGCAGTTCCGGCCAGCCCGGCCGCCACTTCGTGCTGCACGTGGACCTGGCAGCGGCCGGCACCGCCGCCCCGGTGCGGCTCAGCGTCAGCAGCCTACAAGCGGCCTGCCGGCGGCGCCGCTGCCATCAAGCTGCCGTTCGTCTTCGACGCCGACGGCCGAGGCCGCCTGCTGGCCGCGCCGCCGCACGAGTCGAGGCGCCGGCGGCCGGGGCGCCCTGCCCGGAGGCGGCCCGCTGGACTCTGCTGCGTCTCGACCTGGACTGGGCGCTGCGGGTGTTCGCCGGGGTTCGCCTCGGCTGCCTGCGCGGCCTTCGGCTCTGCGCCTGCATGAGCGCCCGCGCCGTCTTTGCCGCCTCCAGGCGCTACCAGCGAACGCATCGCCCGGCTCCGAGGAGGCGCTGCCCGCGCCATGGCCTTCTTCCTGGGCCGCGGCGAGCGCTTTGAAGATCGCTACGATTTTGTGCAGCTGCCCGAGCCACAGTCGAGGCTCGCGACGGCCGCGCCTCCTGTCGGGCCGGCTGAGCGAAGACCCTCGCCGCCGCCTGCGCCGCTGACGCCGC